>CAUYTI010103885.1:0-25874 GCA_963575145.1 Galago senegalensis | reverse complement strand
TTATCCAACCTCTTCCTGGATAATAACCTTCTTTTTTTTTTTTTTTTGGAGATGGAGCTTCAAGCTATCCCCCTGGGTAGAGTGCCATGGCATCATAGCTCACAGCAACCTCCAACTCCTGGGCTCAAGCGAGTCTCCTGCCTCAGCCTCCCAAGTAGCTGGGACTACAGGCACCCGCCACAACACCTGGCCGTTTTTTGGTTGCAGCCATCATTGTTGTTTGGCAGGCCCGGGCTGGGGATTCAAACCCGCCACCTTAGGTGTATGTGGCTGGCACCTTAGCTGCTTGAGCCACAGGCACCAAGCCGATAATAACCTTCTTAATCTTCACTGCAACCGAATGGAATAGGCACTATTATCACTCTCGTTTTACAAGGTTTAGCTGAGGTACAGATAGCTTAGTAACTAGTCCTGAATCACACAGTGCAAAGTGGCAGAGCTGGGACCCAAAGCCAGGCAGCCGCACTCAGGGCCTGTATGCACCCTGATGTCCAATGTCATCGCCTGCTGCTTAACCTACTGCGTTCCAGGTGGACCCAAAGAGACGCTTTCGGATGCTTTCTCTTCCTCAGTCTGAGACTCAAAAAGAATATGGTTTAAGTTTAAAGTACCAGGCTTTCTTTGCCTTCTCAGTTCTCTGGGACCACAGCACCGTCTTCACTTTCCAACTGCCCAGAACTTGGCCTTTTTAATGAACTTCCTGGTTCCTTCCTGCCTTTGCTCATGGCAGGGAGCGTCTGGGTAGAGCTCACCTACAAAATGCCTTTCTATGCAGCGGGAAGAGGATTGCCATGGTGGTTTGGCTGGCTGCCTCTCATTCTTTGCTCCTTCTTTTTTCTTTTCTTTTTTAGAGAAAGAAACTCCTTTTATAGAGAGAAAAACCCTCAGCTCCAACGCTGCTGTCCTCATATTTTGCTTGTGTCTATAAAGATGGCCCCTTTCACAGAGTTCTCGTCTTAGGTCCCCATGAACATGAGCCAGAGATAGACAGGTGACAAAACCTGTCCGCGGGGTGGAGGGGTGGGAGGCACAGCTCAGCACTGGGGAGTTTGGGAGGAATTTATCCAGAGGCTACTTTGGGTCAGGACTGGAAATAAATGAGGAAGAAGTTCCCAGCCTACTTGTATGGTCTAGCAAAGGGGGCAGACACACAGCAGGTCCCAGAGAACAAGGCAAGTGCCACAGTGGAGGGTGTGAGGCAGTCAGGGAAGGCTTCCTGGAGGAGGGAGTCCTGAGCTGAGTCAAACCTGAGTTTGAACGGAGGCTTCATCACTCGCTCACTGTGAGCATGTCATCCCTCTCTGGTCTTCTGTCTCACGACTAACTGACTGTAGTGGAACACAATATTCCCCGTCTGTGGCACTCAAGGGTGCCCTACGAATCTCGGTGGGCAGGGCTATTATTCTTTTAGTGTTGTTCATGGTGGTTCCAAAGATGGCTGCTCTCTCATCACGTGCCCGCCTTTTCCAGAGATTACATTCACTTCCAATAACAGATCCCAGCCTACATGCAAATGCGGCTCTTCAAACATATGATCATCTATACAGGAACAAGATTTTTTAAAAATGTCTCATAAGTGGATTTTGCCACAGACCATCACGTGCAGCCCCGGCACCTGCTGTCTCCCTGCTCCTGAGTCACCAGAATCTGCGGAGATGTTTGGAGATTCACAGAACCAGACTCAGACTTGCCATTCCAGGGGTTGCCTTCCTTCGTGAGAGACATCAACAATGGCATTTTCTCCACCTTTGATACGTTTCCAGGGACGTGTAATTACGATGATGGTGGAACAGTCTCAGCTCCCTGGGATCACTTCCTGGTGATGGTTCTTTTGTCCTAGTGCCATTATTTCTCCGTAGAGTACAACTGAGCAGAGCCGAGTTGCTGAGACAGATGGTATAAGCATGCCATTGCATTAAATGGACATTTCCCCCCAGTGGCCTTTAATAATTTATACCTCCAAGAAAGAGACAAGTATCTGTCCACCTAGCTAATTACAAATACTGAATCTCACAGATGAGAAGGATGGTTTTTATTAAAGTGTCTGCTTGCTACCTGGACAGTTTTTAAGGAGCCATATTTCTGCGGCTCCATACATAAAGGAACTGAGTTAGCCACAGGAAACCCACTTGGGAAAACTAATGAATCCATGAGACTTTCTGTGATGCTCTGGCCTCAGTGTGGAGTCACATGGTAGAGAGGAAGGCTTGTGGAGAAATGCAGTTGGCATTAAATAAGAGAACTGAAATGTCCTTGTTTTTTCTTTTCAAATATTTTTGTCCATAATAGTTGTGCATCTTTATAGGAGATGTGTGGTGTTTTGATACAAGCATCCAATCCATTACCTCCAGCATTTATCATTTCTTTGTGTTCAGAGCATTCCGACTCCACTCTAGTGGTTATTTTAAAGTATGTTCTAACTTACTGTTGGTTATAGTCACTTAACAAATACTGTATTAACAAATATTGTTCATTCTACCCAATTGTATTTTTGCACCATTAAGCATCCCCACTTTATCCCCCCTCCTTACTGCCCTTCCCAGCCTCTGGGAACCATCGTTCTACTCTCCATCTCCACGATTATCAATTGCTTTTAATATTTCGCTCCCACATATGCGTGAGAATAGGAAGGATTTATCTTTCTGGGCTTGGCTTATTTCACTTAACGTAATGTTTTGCAGGGCAACTAGAACTTTCTTCATCCCAATATCAGCCTGTGGACCACGTATTTTCCCCTCATTTTGTCAAGGCGTCCCCTTGCAAAGGACAGAACTTCACCAAGGAGCTGTTTTCTGGGAAGAAGTGCCAAGGCGAAAGCTCGAGAGGACTTCCTGTAAAACCAGCAGTGGGATGCCGTCACCTGCCTCTGCTGGCTCTGCAAGGCCCTTTAAAATGGCAATAAAGCAATGAAAAAAGAAAGAACATAAGCCCCCAAAGGTAAAGAGACTACACAAAGAGACCATAGGCAGAGAGGAAGGCAATACATTTGTGGAAATCAGAAGTCCAACTGGTCACTGGCCTTGCAAAGCAGAGAAAATTTGGATGCTGAGAGCTGAGACCTAGGGGTAGGGGAGAGAGCGGATCTGGCAGGTACACAAGCAGAGCACTTGGAGGGCTCAGCACCAGGGCTTGCGGGGGGTGGGGGGGGAGGCTGGACAGAGACACAGGTGCAGCCCAGCCCCAACCTCCGGCTCTCACAGCTAGCTCCTGTCAGTCTCCTGCTGACAGAAACAATCCCATAGAACACCTACACAAGGCTGCTCTGTCCACACCTGCAAAGAACTCTGTCCACACCTGCATAGTGACCAGTACACCCCCTTTTCTGGCTAATGCAAATGACTATGGCTTTACTAATTACAGCTTTCATCCAAGTTCATTCCTGCCAGCTCCTAGTCAAGGTTCATGAAGTCATCACAGGATTATTCCTCATTTCTGAGCACCCAATCTAGAGAACAATGATCCAATTCTAAGCCTTTCCTAATGCTCTGTTTTGGAGACAGCCCTGGTTCTCCATGGCAGCGCTCTGCTGCCTCAAGGCAAGCCAATAAACTTATTATCATGTGACAACAGGTGCAGCCCTGGTAGTCTTTGACTCATGAACATCAACACATCTCAGGCCACCTCCCCTCTCTTCGTTCTCCAGGAGGATGAGGCCCTGGAGAGATGGAGTCTGGGGGACTGAGACCCAGAGAGCCCAAGCATTGCTGAAAAAGGGGTGTATTCCCCAGAATAGATGGATTAAGTGCATGACATGTAACAGCTAGACCTCCACTCCCCTCCTCTACCTAGCCCAGAGAAAATCTGGTAGCCGGATATGTGTCCTCTTGGCAGGGACAAAATCCCCTGTGGGGAAACTACCAGCCTCTAAGCCAGTGGGCAGCCACGCTCCACCAGATATTTGAAGAAGAATCTAAGCAAGAGAAAACGATGATCTCCCAGGAATCAGAGGCAATGAGGTAAAGAGAAGAAAATGTCTACCTGTGAGCCATCTTCTCCCACAAATACTCCAGTTTATAAAGAAAAAACCAGAGTTGGAAGGTTACTCCACCTGGAAGAGACATGAACTTTGACAACAAAGTTGAATCCTGATTGAAATAAAGGAAGAAAAATACCATTTATGGAAGAAACAGGGGAGTGTCAACTGCATATTTGATGATATGAGGGAATTATTATCTAAATTTTTAGATATGGCAATTATATTATTGCTAAATGTACATAAAAGATTCTTTACCTTTTAGAATATGAGGATATGCGTAGATGAATGCCGTGAACTTGGGAATTTGCTTCAAAATAACCTCCTGGGAGGTAGGGGTAAAAAGGAACCAGAATTGGCCCAAATGGTAAGCTGGGTAGGGGAGACATGTGTGTTTATAGGTTCATTATTCTATTAGTTCTACTTTCACATATGTTTGAAAATTTCTATCATAGAAAGTGAACAAAAATAAAAACAAACTAAAAAACTCCTGCAATGTAACTTTCTTTAACTTTGAGGACTTTACACAAATGCCTCAGTTTATCCAGACTGCCCCACGCCGGCAGCCAGGATGATGTCAAAGACGGCAGACACAGAAAGAGAACGCTAGACACTCTGAAAATCTCCTGAACTTCATCAAGGATCACAAAGCAGGGAGGCAAGAGGATGGCCCCAAATACAATGGTAAGTTGCTGTCTCCCCTCCTTCCTACTTCTTTTCTTTCTAGACCTTTCAGTAACCCTCTGATATCTGCAGAGGGATGATGCTCCTCCTAGACCCCAGGGATTATCTTGCTGGGAAACTTAGTTGAGGGATTCTAGGAGGTCAAAACACAGTTGGGGGCAGTGGGGTCAGATTTGGCCCAAAGCTGGGAAGTTAGGTGCCTTGAACCCAGCCTATGCTCCTGACTGGCCCTCTCCCCACCTCCCACCCATAGTCCAGAAGCTGGGGTGCCAAAGGGGGTGGGGTGGCTATACTGGCCCACAAATGGAACAGCACCTTGGGGGCAGGTAATTTCCTTCCTTGGGAAGGAAATACAGGGCAGTGGTCACTCAGAAAAAGTGACAGCCACTTCCCCTCCTAGAACACTCCCTGGTGTCAGAGTCTGGGGCAGAGTCCTGGCTAAGCAGGGAGTTAAATGGGGGGACACCATTAGTTGGGGGAATGCAGAGGTGTAGTCAGAGGTGGACTTTGATTCAAGGGCATGGGCACATATGGAGGACAGCTCCAGTTGGGCCCCAGAGTTGAGTTGTCAACAGAATGGGAGCGGGGTCATGCATGGGTCTCATGGATGCAAGGAGCTGGAGGCTGACCTCATACTTCTGGCTCAAGTCATCCTCCTGCCTCAGCCTCCCAAAGTGCTGGGGTCACAAAAACGAGCCACTGCACCTGGTCTGTGCTTGGGTGTTTTATCTACAGGATGCTGTTAAGGGTCTATGCTTTGTAAAAATTCCTTTGCAATGTTAATCTTGGGGGAAGAAATCCTTCATCTTAGACTGGGTAAATTTCACTCTGAGACGCAGAGGCAACTTGAAATGGAGGTGCTCCTTTTTCTTTAACAGGAAATGTCCAAAGGCTGTTCTGGCTTTTGAGCAACATGTCTAGCTCTTCATATTTTTATAAGACTTGCTGATTTCAGCCTCTTTGAAGTATAATGAAAAGATATTTTTCCATCTTCCTATTAGAAAGTACTATTATGGTTTATACATAGGGTTTTTACTGAGTATGTGGACCTGGTGAGTCACTTAATGATGACTAGATAAAAGTCACGGGCTAATGAAGAGCTGTTTTCTAAAAATAGACAATTATCAGTGTACTTGACTCACCAGGAAAGGCCACAATCAAAACAGTACTAAAAAAAACAAAAAACAAAAAACACAAGACAGAGTCATATCTCTTGACCTTTTTGGAGTAATGGGCCCCTTCGAGAATCTAATGGAAGATATGAATGTCTCAAAAAAAGGTACAAAATGTGTGTGGATGCACATTCTGCATATAATTTCAGAGGGTTCATGAACCCAAGCAAAAAGCTCTAGAGCAAGAACAAGAAAGAGCTGGGAGGAAGCCACGGATTATTTCCATTACAAAAGGATTCTTTGCTCTAAAAAAGGATTTACTGTGGGCTCCAAAATGCCTTCTGCTGTATTTCTGTTGGTTTATTTGATTTGCAAATACTCCACACCTATGAGACTTTACAGCTAACACGCTGTTTTAATCAGTTCAAGCCACTTCCATGCACACATTCATTAATAAAACAACAAATGATTTTAACAAGTGTTTGCTGCACCCCCTCTTTGTGCCAGGCTGTGGGCCACAGAACAGTCGCCGTTTCTTTCTAGTGGTGCAGATAATCAGCTGGGCAGGAGACCAGGTTGTCCTTGGCTGTGTCTCCAGCACCTTGGACAGTTCTCAGCACCGTCGATGGCAGTGGTTCTCAACCTGTGGGTCGCAACCCCTTTTTTCCATTTGTAACAATGCAGCAATTAGGAAGGTTGAGAACCACTGGTCTCTGGGGTCAATGTGTGAACGAAGGAGAAGGAAACAAAATACAAAGGGCCGTGAAGAAAACTGAGCTCTGTAAAGGTGACAGGGACGAAGGGGAAGACTCCAGGGAAGGGGGAGTTGTCAGAGAAGGCGTGCCAGGGAGGACAGGTTGGAGGTGAGTCTCGAGAGGTGAGACCTGGGGGAAGAGCACTTCAGGCAGGAAGCCCAGACTGTGCAGAAAGTCCTGTCTGGTCAGGACAGAGTCCCTGAGGCCCTGAGGGGTGGGGGGCTGGGGAGAGGACACACATGAGTCTGGAGCATGGGGAGGACCCAGAGGACACGGGGCCTTCTAAGCCAGGGGCAGAGCGGCCGCTTTAATTCAGGGTGCCATGGGGAAGCAGTTAGAGGGTGTAAGCCATGGAGTGATAGGATTTGATCTACGTTTGTTTCAGGAAAATCCTTCTGGCTGCTGTGTAGAGAATAAACCACTGGGAGCAGGGGACAAAGGGAGCAGCTGGAGGCTGTCTGTATGCAGGGGGTGACGAGACATGGCTGAATCCAGGTGACCACTGGAGGGAGAGTGGACCAAGTATGATGACTGAGTGGATGTGGACAGAGGGCACTCAAGGGTGGCTTCTTGGCTTCTGGCTGGGAGGATAGAGATGAGGTAAATGAAGGACAGGTTTTTTGTTTTTTTTTTGTTTTTTTTTTTTTGAGACAGAGCCTCAAGCTGTCCCCCTGGGCAGAGTGCCATGGCATTACAGCTCACAGCAACCTCCAACTCCTGGGCTCTAGCGAGTCTCTTGCCTCCGCCTCCCAAGTAGCTGTGACCACAGGCGCCCGCCACAACGCCCGGCTATTTTTTGGTTGCAGCCATCATTGTTGTTTGGCGGTTCCGGGTTGGGGATTCGAACCCGCCACCTTAGGTGTACGTGGCTGGCGCCTCAGCCGGTTGAGCTATAGGCGCCGAGCCGAAGGACAGGTTTTGAGGAAGAAATAGATGTCCAAGCAGAGACGTAAAGGAGGCAGGGCATGGAGTGTGAACCAGGAGCCATCACAGCCTGGGGGTGCAGGGGACATTAAAACCTGGACAGGTAAAGAGACGCACAGTGCTAGAAGTGGCTCCAGGCCCCTCATACCAGGCACTGGAACCACGAGGAAGCTGGCATAGGAGACCGAGCAGGAGGGAGTATGGTCAGCCAGGCAGGGCTCTGATCTAGCCCAGGTGTTTTCTCTAACGTGTCCCCTAGTTCCTTTCCAAGACCCTCTGTGCTTCAGTTGGGCTGCTGGGCCCCGAGGTGCGGGGGTGCCATCTCTACCACAGCCTCTGTGAGGCGTTCTGCTCCTCTTGCCTAGAAAGCCCTCCCTGACTTTCTAGACTCTTGTTAATTCCAGTTGTCTCTTTTTGGCTGACAGACCCTAGAGGCAAAGGTCCCATCACCCACCCTGCCCTGCTGTGCCAGAGACTGTGGGCCAGCCCGCCAGCCTGCCGGCCCCTCGCCCTGCACTTCTTCCAGGCGGACATCACACAGCATCCACGCCCCCTCCAAACCACAGAAAGCGTGAATCCATCACCTCACGTGTCCTGCTGAAGCCCGCTCTGTCCTCAAGGTGGAAGGAAACCGCCCCCTGCCAACTCTTAGCCCTTTGTGCCACGGATGAGCGGGAGGAATGGAAAAAAGTTACAGAATTTTGGGCACTCCCTGCCTCATGGGTGTGCCCCCCACCCCTGAACACGACAGCTTGTGCAACCTGGTGCCTTTGTCCAAACTGCCTTTCAAATCTCCCATTATGCGTGTGTGTCCAACCCTTTGTTTCTAAAGTGACAAAGGATTGGAGGTGACAATGGCCATCATGTGGGCCCTGAAGCAGAAACAGGCTTTAGAAAGGAGGCAGGGAGGGTGCCAGAGCCAGTGCAGAGGCAGAGCCCCCAACAGGACTGGCAGGGTCTGTGGACAGGAGACCACGGGCAGAAAGCTGGAACACCTGGCATTGGAGTGTGAGAACCACCCATTCAGTGATTCTCTTTAACCAAAAAAGATGCTTTACCTCTGCCATGAGAGATTGGGCAAATGTTACTTTTTTAAACCAACTAACACGAGCTCCCTCTCTAAGCCTCGTTCTAAGGAGTCACTGGATTTTTGGTGGGTCAGGGCTCTGAGCACCAGAGAGGAGTTGGTGATGGCTGTGATAACAGTAGGGAGCCTGTATAGGTTCTCAAGGAGGGAGGAACATCACACAAGTCTTGGGAGGTGAAGATACGGCAGGTTGGGAGGGGCTGAAGGCTGAGAGGTCACTGAGAGGCTGCTGTCATCAGCCAGGTGTAAGGTGGTCCCAGATGTCTCGCAGGAGAGGTGGATACGGGGTTACAGGAGAGAACGGGGCAGAGGTCCTTTCTCAGAGCCAGTGAGGGAAGGGGGATGCAGGCGACAGAGCAGCCCTCCTAGTGGTGCTGCTCATTTGGTTGCTTAGGGCCACATCCACACACGGCCTGTGCAATCCTTGGGCGCTGGTCGGACCTCCTCTGAGGTGCTGACCGCTGACCTTCTAGGAGGAGTTGTCCAGATGCTGGTGAAGTTCAGAATGCATCCCCCCAAAGTACGCCACTTTGGCAGACTGATCATGGTGAGCTAAGAGAAACTGAGGACCAGCCAAGGCAGGAAAAGCTCTTTACCTCCTCACTGAATGTCCCCTTTTATAAAGGAAATTTTCACTCAGGAAGTGAGCCACTCAGAAATGACTCTCGTCACCTAACAGTTTATCTGCATGAGACAACCTTTGTTCGCCTCCCGTGCCCTCCCATGATTTGCCCTGTGCACAACTAAGAGGGCACTTGAAAGCCCCCAGAACCCTCAGAACCTTCCCAGAAGCCCAGGCCCCTCTTCCTGTCTGAAGCTCACAAGGCTGTATCAGTCTCCAGCATCTGGTCCTTCTGTGAGTCTCGTATTTTCCTGGGACTCCAGGGCGTGTGACATAATTGAAGTTGGTTTTTGCCTGTTAATTTGTCTTATGTTTATTTATTTTTTTTAATTTCAAAATATTAAGGGGTCATAAGTGTTTTTGTGATATGACCAAACTGAATTGATGCTGAAGTCAGGGATTTCAGGGTGCCCATCGCCAGAGTACTGTACATGGTACCCCCCAGGTTTTAATCCCTCAACCCCTTCCCACTTATGCTAATTTAATGTGTAGATTAAAGGACCCAGAAGGGTAGAGGCAAACAATTTTTCCTCCCCTGCACTGTCCTGCCCAGGGCTGACAGATAACTTAGCTCGGGGTTGGTGGGGACCCAGTGAGGGAAGGCCAGAGAGGTGTGGGGCGAATAGAGACTTGCCAGGCTGTTTCGGTAAAGAAGGCCCTGGTTCCTCCCTGTATAACCAGAGGAAGGACATAACCACAGTTCTTACCAGTGGTCATGGGCTGACTAACAGGTTTGGAAATAAAAGGGACGAGGGGCACTGGAATGTAAATGTCCCAACAGTGTCCTGTTTCAAGCCACCAGCGTAACCTCTGCGAACACCACCATCCACTAGTTCTTCAACACAGAGACACAAGAGATGTGCATGATCCCAAGGGCATATATTGTAAGATCGTGACCACAAAACGAGTTTTGAGAATTTTTTACTCTCGTTTTTAATGTACTTTGTGTACTTGCATTTTTACATCATTTAATTTTTAATAATGACTTTTGAAGAACCAGCTTACAAAATTCCTGCAAATTTAATCATCAGCCCTTGACAGGATGGGTTCTGATTGGATCCCGGGATCCTTTACCTACAGAGAGCTCCCGCAGGCACTGGGCTCCCCTGCTGGGGGGAAGCCTTGTTCCTGCTGAGAAAAGTGACTTCTAAGAAGAGCTTGGAGCCCAGGACAGCTGGGTCAGCCCAGGAGAGGAGCACCATCCCTGTAAGGCTCCTGCAGGCTCAGGAGCTCTCTAATTTTTAATCAAAAAGAACAAAAAACTAATTTAAGTCTTGCATTTGCAAATGTTATTTGAACTGGAATGGCTACAATAAGACACTGTATCAGTGTTGAGATTAAAGTGAAAATTAAGCGCACGCAGCGCTATTAGTCAGCGCTTTAAAGCCTATATTATTGTGAAGTTCAGAAAAAGAGTTAAAGAATCTATTTAAATGCAAATGTGCCATAAAACCAACTCTGAACAATGTATCTCCAAAACGCTACCAGCCCTTCTTTCAGCAAGCTCTGCTCATAATTGTGTTGTTATTTTTTCCAATGCAGAGAATAATATTCCTAAGCAGTCCTGTGTTATTAGAGTTCAGCTGGCGTGATTACCTGGGGTTGGGGAAAGTTCTGGGAGAGTCTCAGGCTCCTCCTGGAGCAGAGTTGGCACATGTGCCCCTGTACTCTCTTGGACCAGCCCCTATAGGAAGGAGGATGGGAGGTAACTGAGGCTCACAGAGCCTCTGCTCTGTGCCAGGTGCCAGTCTATCCTCACAATGGCCCTATGGAGGAGATGACATTGCCCTGCCTTGACAGGCTGAGAAGATGGAGCATGAGACAATGAGTGCTCGTGGCATTAGGGTGAGCTCAGCCCTGCCTCAGTCTGTGTGTGGAAGGGACTGGTCTCCAGGCACCCAGGGCAGAGTTTTATGGTGAACCTGGCCTGATGCTGAGTAAAACCATCTGCCTCGCAGAGGCAGCAAGGCCTCTGTCCCCACCAAGGCATAGGTCCACTCTGGGAATAGCTAAGAGAAACCCTAGGATCTGTGCCCCAGACTAAGAGGGCACTTCAAAGCCCCTAGAACCCGAAAGAACAGGCCAAGCATGAAGGCTCACACATGTAATTCTAACACTCTGCGAGACTAAGCAAGTGGATTGCTTGAGCTCAGCAGTTGGAGACCAGCCTGAGCCAGAGTGTGACCCCATCTGTGCTAAAAATAGAAAAGCTACCTGGGCATCATGGTGGCTCATGCCTATAGTCACAGCTACTCAGGAGACTGAGGCAAGAGGATCACCTGAACCCAAGAGTTTGAGTTTGCTGTGAGCTATGATGCCATGGCACTCTATCCAGGTGACAATGTTAGACTGTCTCAAAAAAAAAAAAAGAAAGAAAGAAAAGAACCCACAGAACAATCTAAGAACCACCTGGTTCAAGGTAGACTCTATTGGGGAGTGAGCACAGCCCACTCAGCCCGGCCCGATCGCCATCACTGAGCTGGGAGCAAGGCCCAATGCATGAGGGCAGTGATAAAAATGTGCTGAAAATGTACGAAGTAGCGGAGCAGAATTTCTAGTCACTAAAATCTTTAGTCCGTAATTAGCATTTATGTGGTTCTTTTTACTTGTGTTTATTTGGAGCCATTCAGAATGTGGCTTGAATGGCCCTGTGTGTGGCAGGCTGTTCTCCCCATGGCTTGCCCTGTCCCCCCTTCAGCGAGCCTCCTGGCCCCAGGACTCACAAGTGGAGGCCCTGCCTTGGGAGGGAGGAACACAGGACTGTAAAAACCCCACTTCCCTTCTTCTTTCTGTGTTTAGGGACACTATCTGGTGTGGGTGCAGTTCGGGCCCAAGATTGCTCTCTGTCCCAGAGAAGGGGCTGGAGCCATGGGGGCCGTGGGAGGTGTTCAGAGTAAGCTGGTTCAGGCAGGGGCAGCATCCATGTAGCTCATCTCTTGGGAGGCCAGTGAGGCAAAAAAGGCAGACAGAAGCCTGGCTATGGAGGAAAAGAGCCCCCACACTCAGGGGCACCAACGCAGGTAGCACCAAACAAGGGTGTCATCTAGCGATCGGATGAGAGCTCACATGTGCTGGACACACGCACTATCTCATGTGATCTTTCCTGAAATGATTTCTGTTGCAGATGGCACGATCTTGAATATAGAAATCCTTAGGGATTAACTACAAAATAAGCAAAACTTCAGCAAGTTCAGAAAGGTTGCAGAATACAGGATCAATATGCAAACTTGTTTGTACTTCGATACACTTGCAAAGAACGGTCCAGAAGTGGAGTTAAGAAAACAATTCCATTTATGATAGTATAAAAAAATAGGAATAAATTTAACTGAAGAAGAACAAGTCTCGAACACTGAAAACTACAAAACATTCTCGAAAGAAATTAAAGAAGACCTAAATAATCACAACCCACATTCATGGATTGGAAGACTTCATATTGTTAAGATGGCAGCATCTCCTTGCTGGAGCTACATTCAGCACAATTCCTCTAAAATTCCAAGTGCCTTTCTTTTCTTTCTTTCTTTTTTTTTTTTGCTGAAATTAATCTCAAGATTCATATGGAAATGAAGGGACCCAGCATCACCAAAACCATCTTTAAAAAGAGGAGCAAAGTTGAAGAATTCATTCTTACCACTTTAAACATCATAAAGCTAAAGATCAAAAAGTGTGGCAGTAGCATGAGGGTAGGCACCTAAAACAATGGGGTAGAACTGAGAGTCCAGAAATAAACTCATATTTACGGTCAGTTTTTGACAAGAGTGCCAAGATAATTCAACGGAACAAACAGTAGTCTTTTCAACAAATGGTTCTGTGGAAAAGACTCTTTTCTCTCACATCATTCCATCTAAATGTTAGAACTAAAGCTATAAAACTCTTGAGAAAGGGGCTTCATTAACATCAAGGACTGTTTCTGAATGGACAAATGGAATGAGTGTTTTTCCTATAATTTGAAGCTGTACAATGATATTCACACCTGTTACTTTTAAAATAAATGAAATAAGGCTGCAAAAAAAAAAAAACTCTTGAGAAAAAAAATAGAAGTAAACTTTTATGACCTTAGATGATAATAAGCATTCTTAGATATGACACCAAAAATATAAGCAACAAAAGGAAAAAAAAGGGTACAAGTCAAATCTGCGAGTGTAGAACAAAAATGTCTTAATACAATAATCAAGTAAATGAGACAAAAGCTATGTTGATTGGTTTGATGTAATCATGTCAGATTGCACAAAAAAACAACACATTGTACCCCACATATGCATAAATGTATTCATGATCTATGTGTATATGAGTTAATAAAAAAAGAGAAAAAAAGATAAAGTGGACTTCACCAAAATCTTAAAAACTTCTTTTCTTCTAAAGGTATGACCATGAAAGAGAAAAAGACAATTTACAGAATAAGAGAAAACATTTGTAAATTATATATGTGATAAGGAACTCGTATCTAGACTATATAAAGAACACTTGCTATTCAATAATAAAGACAACCCAATTTTCAGAGAGGAAAAGGATCGGAGTAGGCATTTCTCCAAAGAAGATACATAAATGGCCAATAAGCAGATAAAAAGAAGCTCAACATTGTTAGCCCTCAGGGAAATGCAAATAAAAAACCATGAGGTTCTACTTCACACTAATTAGGATAGCTAGGATTCAAAAAAAAGATTATAACAAGTGCTATAAAGGCTATGGAGGAATTTTAGAGTCCCCATACACTGCTGGTGGGAATGTGAGGGGTACATTTGGTTTAGAAAAGCCTGGCAGTTCTTCAGAAAGCTAAATACAAAGTTAAGATATGGCCCAGCAATTCCACTCCACAGTGTACACCTATAATCCAGTCGTAAACATTTGTATGTCAGTTTATATATGGATATATTAAAAAAACTTATATACAAATGTTTATGGCCCCAAAGTAGAAACAAGCCAAATGTCCATCAATTGGTGAATGGATCATTCAAATGTGGTATATCTATACAATGGGATGTTTGATCGTAGAAAAACCAGAGTACGGATACATACTATAACACTGACGAACCTTGAAAATATTACGGCAAGTGAAAAAAATCGGTCGCAAAGATAACATACAGTGTGATTCCATTTACGTGAAATGTTTGGAGCAGGCAAATTCACAGAGAAAGAAAGAAGATTCGCGGTCACCTGGAGCTGGAGAGTTCGGGGAAATGGGAATTGAGTACTAATGGGTACGGAATTTCATTTTGGAAAGATGAGAAAGGTCTCACATTAATTATGGTGATGGTTGAACAGCTCTGTGAATATGCCAGGACTATTGAATTGCCCATTTTAAGTCAGCAGTGTGCTATGTGAATTTTATCTCAATGAAGCTATTATGTTACGAAAAAGAATTCATCAGTGAATGCATCAGGGTTTAGAATTTTTAAATGCAGTTTTAAATTACAAATTCAATCTTTAAAATTGCTATAGGACTATCTGCGTTGTCTATTTCATCTTTGAATGAAATGAGATTTGATAGTTTGTGGGTTTTGAGGATTTGGTCCATTTCATATACTTTGTCAAAAATCATCTGGTAGAGATGTTATTATTTAATAACATTTAATATCTTGATTAGTAATTTGTGTCTTGTCTTTTTTAATTTGACAGCATGAGTTGAGCTACACAGATTTTATTGATCTTTTTAAAGAGCCATCTTTTGGCTTCATTGATTTTCTCTATTGTTTTTCCGTTTTCAGTTCCATTAATAACTGCTCTTCATAATTTCCTTCCTCCTGCTTGCTTTGGGCTTATTTTGAACTTTTCCTCCTTAATCTCTTACAGTGGAAGTTTAGACAGTTATTTCAAATGAGACATTTCTTATTTTGTAATACAAGCATTTAAACACCTCTCCCACTAGCCCACAAATTTTGATATGTGATATATTTATTTTCTTTCGTTTCAATATATTTTCTGATTTCTCTTTCCAAACTGTGTTATATACTTTCCTAGCATTTGGAAATGTTATCCTTCTGTTATTGATTTCTAGTTTAATTCCATTAAATCCTTAATACTTTGGCCAGGTGCTGTAAGCTCACACCTGTAATCCTAGTGCTCTGAGAGGCCAAGGCTGGTGGATTGTTTGAACTCAGGAGTTTCAAATCAGCCAGAGTGATACCCTGTCTCTAAAAATAGCTGGGTGTTGTGGCAGGTACCTGTAGCTACTCAGGAGGCTGAGGCAAGAGGATCACTTAAGCCCAAGAGTTTGAGGTTGCTGTGAGCTATAATGCCACAGCACTCTACTGAGGGCTACAGAGTGAGACTCTGTCTCAAAAAAAAAAAAAATCCTTAATACTTTGTATGATTTCAATTCTTTTAAATTTGTTAAGGTTCTTGATTAGGATTCATAGTATACTCTATCCTGGTCAATATTCTTTTTCTTTTTGGTGTGACATAAGGTTTATTCTACAATAATCTTATTGGCTACAGCCATCCCACCCTGGTTCCATCTGCCAAAATAATTGCATTACCACTTCTATGCAGGACCACAAGCACCAACCCTTGCATCTGCTATGACCTGGGAGTGAGATTTTTTTTTTTATTAAACCATAAAGAGGTAGATCATGTATACATTAATGCGTTTATGGGGTACAATGTGCTGATTTTGTATCAGGTCAATATTCCATGTGCACTTGAAAAGAATGTGTAGTCTGCTGTCATGTACAGCATACTATAAATATCAATTAATTTGAATTAGTCGATAGCACTGTTCAGTTCTTCTATCCTTGCTATTATTTCTATATACCACACAGAAAAGAATGTTGTAGTCTTCAAGAATTGTATTTATTCATTTATTTATTTATTTTTGAGATAGACTCTCACTTTGTTGCCCAGGCTAGAGAGCTATGGCATCAGCCTAGCTCACAGCAACCTCAAACTCCTGAGCTCAAGTGATCCACCTGCCTCAGCCTCCTGAGTAGCTGGGACTACAGGTGCTCACCACAGTGACCAACTAATTTTTCTATCTTTAGTAGAGACAGGGTCTCAGTCTTGCTCGGGCTGGTCTCGAACTCCTGAGCTCAAGGGATCCTCCCACCTCAGCCTCCCAGAGCACTAGGATTATAGGCATGACCCACTGGGCCTGGCTGGTTTCCTATATTTTGAAGATTTGTTTTCAAGTGTTTGTACATTCAGAATTGAATCTCAGTAAATTGATTGTTCTATCAATATTTAATGTCCCTCTTTAACCTGAGTAATTTTCTTTGCTCTGAAGTCTATGGTTATATTAACATAGTAGCTTTTGTTTTGGTGAGGGTTTTCATGGTATAGTTTTTATTTTTAATCTGCCTATATCCTAATATTTGAACATTGTTTCTTGTAGATAGTATATACTTAGGACATTTTTATAAAATCCATTCTATCAATCTCTAACTTTTTTATTTTTTATTTTTACCCACACTGTCACCCTGGGTAGACTGCTGTGGGATCATTATAGCTCACAGCAACCTCAGACCCCTTGGCTCAGGCGTTCTTTCTGCCTCAGCCTCCGAAGTAGCTGAGGCTACAGGCCCATGCCACAATGCCTCACCAATTTTTTCTGTTTTAGTAGAGACAGGGTCTCACTCTTGGTCAGGCAGTTCTCAAACTCCTGAGCTCAGTGATCCATCTGTCTTGGCCTCCCAGAGTGCTAGGATTACAGGTGTGAGCCACCGTGCCTGGCTCTAATCTCTGCCTTTTAGTTGGTGTGTTAACATCATTTAAATGTGAGGTAATTATTATTATTATTTTCTGAGACAGATCTTTAAGCTGTCGCCCTGGGTAGAGTGCTGTGGCATCATAGCTTACAGCAACCTCCAACTCCTGGGCTCAAGCAATTCTCCTGCCTCCACCTCCCAAGTAGCTGGGACTACAGGCACCTGCCACAACGTCCAGCTGTTTTTTACTTTTATTTTTTGGTTGCAGCCATCATTGTTGTGTGGTGGGCCTGGGCTGGATTTGAACCCACCAGCTCAGGTATATGTGGCTGGCATCTTAGCTGCTTGAGCCACAGGCTCTGAGCTGTAAGGCAATTATTGATATGTTTGGGTTTAGGTCTCCTGTTTTATTTGTGTTCTGGTTTTTCCTCCATTTTTCAATTGTTCTGTTTGCTGTTCCTAGCTTTGTTTGGTTTACTTAAACTTTCTTTTAGTATTCCAGTTTAAGTTATTTAATTTTTAAAACATTATTTATGTGTAATTTTTTAGTATTCTAGGGATTATGATAAGCATATTACTTTTTACTGTCTTTTTTTCTTTGAGACAGAGTCTCACTTTATCACCCTTCGTACAGTGCTGTGGCATCACAGCTCACAGCAACCTCCAACTCCTGGGCTTAGGCAATTCTCCTGCCTCAGCCTCCTGAGTAGCTGGGACTACAGGCACCTTGCACAATACCCAGCTATTTTTTGTTACAGTTTGGCTGGAGCCAGGTTCGAACCTGCCACCCTTAGTATATGGGGCCAGCGCCCTACTCACTGAGCCACAGGCACTGCCCAACTTCTTATGGTCTATTTAGAATCAATATTTTACCATTTCTTTCTATCTTTCTTTTTGAGACAGAGCCTCAAGCTGTCCCCTGGGTAGAATGCCATGGCATCACAGCTCACAGCAACCTCCAACTCCTGGGCTCAAGCCAGTCTCCTGCCTCAGCCTCCCAAGTAGCTGGGACCACAGGCACCCACCACAACGCCTGGCTATTTTTTGGTTGTGGCCATCATTGTTGTTTGGTGAGCCCGGGCTAGATTCGAAACCGCCACCTTAGGTGTATGTGGCTGGTGCCTTAGCCACTTGGGCCACAGGCGCCGAGCCAATATTTTACCATTTCAAGTGAAATGTAGACATCTTATCACCAAACAGTCCTTTGTTGCAATTGTTTTTTGTATTACATCTCCATACTTTGAAACCCCTTTAAATGATGTTATAATTTTTGCTTTTAACTGTCATACATATTTTCAAGAACTGGAGAAGAATAATCTATTTTATTAAAATATTTATCCAGATATTTGCCATTCTGTTCTTTTTCACCCCTAATGTTCCGCATTTCCTTCTGGTATAATTTTCCCCTCCTCTCCGTCCTACCTAAACAATATCTGGTGGTCCAGCAGAGACAATATAGATCACAGCAAGAGAAAGAGAAATCAATTTAAGTTAAAGATTTAATGGCTGCCAGGAAACTCAGAGGCTATTTCTTTGTATAATAATGCCACCTGCTGGACAGGCCACCCAGCACACTTTTTTGTTTTACAGATGCTACCACCAAGCTCAGGTTGGAGCTGGATGCCTGACCTAAAGATGCCTTGTGACCTAACTCTCTGGCCTGATACCCCATTTCGGGATGGATCGACTCAGTGACTAACATAGTGAAAAGAGTCGAACAGATCTCTGCATTTAAAAGAAAATGGTGTGTTTAAGGGGCAGCAATAGCTTTGGGGGAAACATTGCTGCTCACCAGCTCTCCAAGGTAAAGCCACGGACTCTGGGGTTTTCAGTTCACCAAGATTCCCCTAACTGCCTCGCCTGTTTGCTCCTCATTTAACCCAGTTAAAACGGATCGTGTCTACTGCAGCTGCTCAGCCTCAGCGCCATCTCTGTAAGACAGAAAGTGAACAAGACCATGACTGTGCTGCCTAGTGGCAGAATGCCCTCTGATGTGCCAGCCAGTGCTCCAACTGCTACATGTTGACTGACTCTCAGCTGTCACCAGTGGCCGGGCCGTCTGGCCTGCTCCTGGACAGCCTCCAGACTGGCAGCTCACAGAGCCCCGCGTTGGGCCAGCCAACTGGGAAACCAATCAAGGTGCTGATAGGGCAGCTGGTACCATGGATGGAGATGCACGTGGGAGGGATTCTCTATGAGACCGCCTGGAATCCCTCTGCTTACGGGAGATCAGCACTTCACAGCCATTCCTATCAGAATCCACCTCCAGGTTTGGCGGTGACTTAAGCTTAGGCAGGGGAAGCTTGGAGGAACAAAGTGGCCCCAAAGTAAACTCAGGGCCAGTGCTGGGATATTGCAAGCTTTGGTTTTCTTCCCAATGGACCTGCCATCTCTTGCCTTTCAGAGTCTTCAGAAAGCTACTCTGTGCCTGCCACCTTAGGTTGGCTGTCAGTGCAATAGACCGGTAGGCAGGGGGTGGGGGGGTGGGGGTGGGGGAGTGTGTGCTTGTTGCATTTCACCCAGAACAAGAACCGAGGGGAGGGTTTTGACGGTGGAGAGGAAAGGGGAGGGCATTTCTAGGGGAGCCACAGAATTGAGCTGGAACACAGGACAGGTTTCTGGGACAAGAACAGCCCCTCTGGCTGGGTCCTGAATGCCAAAGGAGAGAAACAGGAGAGACATCTGACAGAAGGGCATGGACTGAGCAGGGGCGCAGGTGAGAAGTGTGGCTCTGAGGGTGGCAGCCACCAGCCATATCAGGAAGGGGCCGTGAATGAGCTGTGTTTCAGGGCCTGTAGGGCTGTTCTCTCCTCCTGGACAGTTCTTTCTTCTGCTGTTCTCTAGCCAACTCTTTGTCATCCTTCGACCCGACCACCCACCATGTCTCCAGCTTAGACTGTGGCTGCCTGAGAATTCTCCATTTTTCCTTCCCAGGCTTTAGCATGTTGTCATTCATAGGATCTAGTTCACATCAGTTTTCCCTGCCGGACACGAGGGCTTCATCCGCATATATCTTGTTCATTGTTAAGAGCATTTGTCAACAAATGTGTAGGGAGGATGTGCTTTGGGTGCCCCCATGGTGTTGGGCTCCAGCATCCCTAAGGACAAAGCGTGTGACCTTGCCTGCATGAGTGTGGAGCCAGAGTTCTCCAGCTGCCTCTGGACCAGCCTGTCTGCCAGGGACTTGTGAGTGTAGGAGGGAGAAGGGGCAGGTGACATAAAGACTGGGTAGAATCCACTATTGAGCCCCAAAGAAGTCCTTACCAGGCTATAGCCAAGGGCCTAAGGTGAGGGGCTGGCCTCTAGAGTGAAGGAGACACCACCCGACCCTGGGATCTGGGAATCCCAGAATTGAACCTTCTGATATTTTCCTATTTCCCCAGGCTGCCCTGTGCTCCTTGGGCAGCCCAGAGGCACCCCCATGGGTGTGGGGAGGAAAGGTCTAGCACCCCCGGGGCCAGGCTCATAGCTGGGGCTTCACAGCACCACTTCTAGTGCTGTTAGCATGGTAGGGGAGGGCCTAGAGAGCCTGGGGCCATTCTCTGAAGCCCACTGAGTCCCAGGAGCCCCAGTGCCCCTCAAGACCCCTCTTGGGCAAGGGCACCTGGATGGGGGGCTGTTTCAACCAGCTCATTCTTCATCCTCTGTCTTCCACACCCTGAATTTGCTCTGGCCAGGAACTTGGAATGCAAACCACCTGGTGTCCCACAGTCCCCTCCTGCTGCCTCACCAGCCTCCCTGGGCTGCTCCCACCTGCATCCTAGAAGTTTTGATTGATTTTTGCTCTAAAGACCTGCGATGTCTGGCTCCGGCACCTGTGGCTCAAGTAGCTAAGGTGCCAGCCACATACACCTAAGGTGGTGGGTGCAAATCTAGCCCGGGCCTGCCAAACAATAATGATGGCTGCAACCAAAAAATAGCCGGGCATTGTGGCGGGTGCCTTTGGTCCCAGCTACTTGGGAGGCAGAGGCAGGAGACTCGCTTGAGCCCAGGAGTTGGAGGTTGCTGCGAGCTATGATGCCATGGCACTCTACCCAGGGGCATAACTTGAGGCTCTGTCTCAAAAAAAAAAAAAGAAAGAAAAAAAAGAAAAAAGAAATTCATTCCTTTTAGGAACAAATCATTTGACAGACTCCAGTAAAAGTGAATTGCTTATTCCTAGGGGGGTCTTAGGCATTTGGAGGTGTGTTCCTACCAAGCCACGCTGATCCTCTTCATGGGAATCTGGGATCCTTTTTTTTTTTGCAGTTTTTGGCTGGGGCTGGGTTTGAACCAGCAACCTTTGGCATATGGGGCCAGCGCCCTACTCCTTTGAGCCACAGGCAATGCACAGGAATCTGAGATCCTTACCAGGCTCCCCAGACAGGCCACAGAGTGACCAAATTCTGTTGGGTCCTTTCAGCAGAGGATTCTTAAATTCAGGGGAAAATGTGTGCTTTCATGGAAAGCTATGAATTGTTTAGATTGCACGCTTGGTGATCTCACTGTGGGGTAAATTGGAGATGTAATTTGTAGGGAAGCAAAACAAGTCTTGTCTGTGGACACGCAAATGAATTCACTGGTGGAGGGAACAACCCTGCCCTCATTTGAAAAAAAAAACAATTTGGCATCTATTTGCAAATTCATTTTAATATTCCTGATGTAACGATGAGTCTATTCAGTCAAATTCTACTTTGAACTGATTGAAACATCCTATGGGTTTCCTCATTAGTAATTAATGAGCTAAGTAAAATATTTAGCAATGTTTATCTTATGTTTGCATTAGAATCATAATTTTATTTTCTTTGGAAAATGATCCTTTCACACAAATTTTAGCAACTCCAGCCTTTCTGATGCATTGAGGTAGAGCCAGGGAATGTGATGACTAACAAGTCCGCAGCTCACGCTCTCACTGCTCTGTGTTGTTGGAGGGCGTTCCTGAGAGTGGCAAGAGCTCTGCTGTGAGGGGACGTTCTCCTGCATTCGTAGGGTACCTAACTCCTGTGACCCCTGCCCTTAATGAAAGCTTTGCTCTGCAGAGGCCCATGGAGGGAGCCCAGAAGGGCAAGGCAGGGTGCAAGAGTCCTTCCCCCAGGCACAGTGTGCAAGTTGGCACAGGCTGGGTGACTTCTGCATGTGCCCTAAAGCTGGGCCTTTCTGAGGTAGACAAGAAGCTCAGGAGGGTGGGTGAGTTTGGGTCACATCCTTGCCACCTCACCTAGGCACTCTTGCTCCTGATACAAAGCATGCCTCCATGCAGCCCTCCTTCAAGCAAGGGGACATGTCACATCCCAGCCTGGCTCTTGTGACTCCCCAGGACCTGGGTTCCCAGGAAGGGCAGGGAGGTGTCACTGGGGTACCCTAACCTCACTAGCAGCCTTCACCACCACCACCTAGGAAGAGGACAGAGTGGCCTGAAGCCATTGCTCTAGCAGTGACCCATCTTAGGCAGGGCTAGGCTGGCCCCCCCAGGCTGCCACAAGGCTGGGATCTTTTTTATTTTTCAGGGCCAGACCATCTTCTCAGGCCCCCTCTGAGGGAAACTCTAAGCCCTGCTTGTCCCCTGAACTGTGATTCAACATGTGGCCCCCATGCTTTAAATATCATAAAGGTCACAGTAGACACGCCTATAGCAAAAGACAGATTAACGAGAGAAAAGTGTAACAAACGTACTGAAAGTTTGACCTGATGCAGGAGCCTTCAGAAATAAAGACTCAGAGACCCAGGGGAACTGTCCAGAAGAACCGACAGCAGCTGGAAATGTGGACGGAGCAGGTGACCTGATGCATTAGATAGGGCAGGGCCGGCGAGGCCTCTCTGGGCAGCAGTCCTTCCTCCCAGGTGTGGGGCAGGGCCCCTCTGGAATGAGGGTCTTGCAGGGAGATGGGAGAAGGGAGACAGTGTCCTTTCCGGGCTTTACGGCTGGCTTTGGGTGGGGGAGGGAGTTCTCGTTTCTATGATCTGTCTGGGGAAAGATGAATTCTGGTTTCTGTGACACTTCAGGGGAGAAGGAGGGGCGGGAGGCACACAGACGGAGCTTGGTAAATGTTTGCTGAATAAATGAATGAATGAGGAAGCCACCAACCTGCTGTGTCTGACAGTCAACCCAGAGTGCCTGTCAGGGCAGGAGGCTACCCTTGGGATTCCTATGCCTCCCCCCACCCCCCAACGACATGTACTGAAAAGCTGACAGAGGCCTGTGGTGGCAGGTGACTGACCGAGGTGAGATAGCAAGTTTGGGGCAGTGCTGGGCCAGGTGTGGCACTCTGGTCCCTGCTGCAGACACAAGCCTAGCCGCCAAAAGGCGGGAGCCTCCTCTTTACCCTAGACTAGCCAGGCCTGGGGGTGAGCAGCCACAGATGGTCACCCCCTCCCTGCCTTCCAACTCCCTCCATCCCCTGCTCACGCCCCTCCTGTCCTTCCTGCTTGGTTCTCCCCCTCTAGGCCTCCAGCCTCCCCCATTCCCACCCCCTCCCTCTCTGAGCCCTCCCTGTGCATCCATGGTGGAAGGGGCATGACTTCTGTGGGACCCCACGATACTCTTCCAAAACCCAAATTCTAGCAAAAGTTGTTTATGAGCCCAGGGCTCAGATCCCAGCTGTGCCACCACTCATCCTGCTGGGAACCTGAGATCTCCGTCCCTGCATTAGGGCTGGGGAGGCCCTACGCTGACCTTGATCTAGGGCTGGGGGAACCCGGGCTCCTCGTGAAAGCCGTCGCAGCATTGTTACTGACAGCAGAGACACATGCACAGATCTCTGGGCCTTGACACAGGGCACGCTGAGGGCTTCTCAGAAGCATCTTGTGATCGCAGCCTCCCAGGTTCCCCTAGCAGAGTCAGGAGGTGCTTTCCAGGGTGTTTATCAGCTATTTTTGCCTCTTGGAACTGAAACTAGGGCTGAGGCATTGAGAGCCTGGACTCCCAAGGGACGGGTGCTGCGTGTGCTCTGGTGCAGCTGCCAAGGAAGCCCTGTACTGGCTGTTCTCACTTGGGGGAGCCCATTGCATGCTTCATGGGTGCTTTGGCTCAGGGGCTGCTCAGTCCCCCAGCCCTGATGACACAGGGTCCTGGAGTTGAAGATGCATCCTCCCTCCACCCTCTTCCATGGGGCAAGGCAGGGCAGCTGTGCAGCTAAGGAGCCAAGACACTGGTGCAGACCTGGGACATGTCGCTGCCAGAGTCTATTCTACCTCCACTTTCCTGGGCCCTGGCGTGGCCTTTCCAGGAGGAAACTGGAGCATGACAAGTTCAAGTAATTCACCCAAAGCCACAGGGCAGGAGTAAGAGGTGAGGATTTGAATTCAGGTCTGCTGCTGCAAGGACGGGGCCTTTGCTCGTGCAGAAGTTGCTGCCTCCGCACAGGTGGTTCCTCTCTGGCTGGAAAGATGTCTGCTTTAGAAAGCATTGGGCCCTGCAGCCCCAACTCTGCTCTGAGACACCTGTCATGTATTAAGGTAAAATCTAAAGCCCCCTCAGCTGACTGAATGGACCCCCTCGTGGCCAAGGGCGCCCCAGGAAAACCTAAAAGGTGAGTTGCCAGCCATGAGGGGAGAGTCAGACACTTTGTCACGCCCCCTTCCTTTTGCAGCTACTCTTGTAACAAAAAGATAAATAGTATCTAACACCAGGCCAGACAAAGCTTGAACCATACTGGAAGGCCATCAATTCACTTAACAAATTACTTGAATTCCAGTAAATGTCCAGTGGCTTGTCTCTGATTAGCAGACATCCTTATCCCAAGTTAAAACATTCCAAGCCTTTAGGCAAAGCTTTATTTCTTTAGCCAATTACAAATCAAAGAAATTTTAAACCTACCTATAGCCTGTAAGCCCATCCTTCAGGATGTCCTGTCTCTCGGGGCCAAACCAATGTATCCCTTCTATGTATTAACTTGATCTCACATGTAACTCCTCTTTCCTTGAATGGGTAAAACCAAACTGTATCTGATTATCACAGGTACATTTTCTTGGAACCTCTTGAAAACATGTGCTTTCTGCCATTGGTCATACACAGTTGGCTCAGAATAAACCTCTTTAAATCATTTTGCAGAGGTTGTGTTTTTCTCTGTTTAACACCATAACCAACAGTTTCCAGACCTGGGACAAGATACTAAATCTTCTAGGACCTCCATTTTCTCGTGTCTAAAGGGAGACGATGGTAACATATCTGCTTCCCAGAGCTCTTGTGAGAATTTCTTTTTGTTTTTCTTTTTCTTTCTTTCTTTCTTGTTTTTTTCTTGTTTTTTTTTTTTTTTTTGAGCTAGAGTCTCATTTTGTTGCCTGCGGTAGTGTGCCATGGCGTCATAGTTCACAGCCATCTCAAACTCCTGGGCTCAAGCAATTCTCTTGCCTTAGCCTCCCTGAGTTTCTGGGACTACAAGAACCTGCCAAAATGCCTGGTTATTTTTAGAGATGGGGTCTTGCTCTTGCTCAGGCTGGTGTCAAACTTGTGAGCTCAGGCAATCCACCCACCTCGGCCTCCCACAGTGCTGATTACAGGTGTGAGCCACCATGCCTGGTCTGAGAATTTCTTGTTATTCATATTAGAAATAGTAGTACTATTGGCCGGCGGGGGGAGGGGTGGCTCATGTCTGGAATTCCACACTCTAGGAGGTTAAGGTAGGTGGATCGCCAGAGCTCAGAAGTTTGAGACCAGTCTAAGCAGGAGAGAGACCCTGTCTCTACTAAAAATAGAAAAACTGAGCCTAGAGGATCACTTGAGCCAAAGAGCTGCTATGATGCCATGACACTCTACTTGGGGCAATAGCTTGAGACTCTATCTCAAAAAAAAAAAATTTGAAAGAAAGAAAAAGAAAAAAGAAACAGTAGTATTGGATCAAAGCTGACATTTACCAAGTGTGTTTACTTACATTAAATCAGTCAGTGTGGGAAGCAGAATAATGTGCCCTCAGAGAAGTTTGCTAATTAGCAGAGGGAAAGGATATGGAGATTATCCTGGATTATCCGCGTGGGCCTGGTACACTCACAAGTGATTATCCCGGATTATCCGCGTGGGCCTGGCGCATTCACAAGTGATTATCCCGGATTATCCGCGTGGGCCTGGCGCATTCACAAGTGATTATCCCGGATTATCCGCGTGG
>CAUYTI010103884.1:0-16711 GCA_963575145.1 Galago senegalensis | reverse complement strand
AAGCTGTCCCCCTGGGTAGAGTGCCGTGGCATTACAGCTCACAGCAACCTCCAACTCCTGGGCTCAAGCGAGTCTCTTGCCTCCGCCTCCCAAGTAGCTGGGACCACAGGTGCCCGCCACAATGCCAGCTATTTTTTTTTTTTTTGGTTGCAGCCGTCATTGTTGTTTGGCGGGTCCGGGCTGGGGATTCGAACCCGTCACCTTAGGTGTACGTGGCTGGCGCCTTAGCCAGTTGAGCTGTAGGCGCCGAGCCGATAAGTTGATTTCTTTTGAACAAAATATATTTTGAAGCTTTGTTGAAGCTTAAATACCTTGAATCAGAAAGTAAATTTCTGCAGTTTCTATTAGAGTTGAGACTAAGGTGAATCAAAATTATTAAATGGGGATTTAAATTAGGGCTTGAAAGGCATAACCTGACGTAAGAAGTGCTAATGATAATGGAAGAGGAGACTCCAGAATGGCCAACAGGTAGTGTGTACAAACAGTGAATAGCTGTTATTTATCTTCAAAGCATGCTGCAGTTATTAGGCTATTTTTACAGACTATACCTATGTTTCACCTGAGAATAAAGCCCTTTAAAACCTTGAGTTTACAAAGTGAAGTCAGTTTTAAGGACAGAGGTGGAAGCACTCCAACACGTTAATTGGAGTTTGAGGGGTTGGAGAGTTAATGTCTATTGTTCCACAGCTAAAAAGCAATACAGTTATGTTTGTGAAGGAGAGAAGAGATGGTCTAGTAATGTAAAAGCTGTGAAAGGAGAATTATTTAGCAGTTATAATCTCATTCTTGTCGCAGTTTTTCTTTGAGGTTTGTAGTTAGTTAGGATTCTTTGGTTTGCTTGTGCCAAAATCCGAATTTAAGGACAGGAATGTAGCTTCAGCTAAGTCAGGGACCCCAGTAATACCTTGGTTCACCTGAAATTGGAGTCCAAGGCATCCCTCTGCCCCTTCCCTCCCTCCCTCCACTCCAGTCCTTCCTCTCTCTTCTCCAACTCCTCCCTCCCTCGCTGTCCAGCCACCCTCCCTCCTCTCCTTGCTCCCTGCCCCCCACCCTAGCTCATTCTGCTTCTCTCCTGTCAAGTTCCATGTTTAGGATTGACTTTTTTTTTTTTTTTTGCATTGACAGAAACTGACTGCTGACAGTTCCCACTGCTCTTATTTCAGCCTCAATAACAGAGCAAAGTCCAGTGTGTGTTGTTGTGCTTTCTTCTCCAACTGTGGCCAGAAGGGTAGGATTCTATGATTGGCCCTTTTGGTGACCAGGAGGCCCACCCTTGGCTAACTAGACCTTGGCGATTAGAGGGGCTGAAATCTAAAACAAGATAGCAGCTTTCATTCCAACCACTTGGTTAGTGATGAGGGGCTGGAGTAGAAGAGTATGAAGGGGAGGAGAAAGAAACATTTTCCAGAAGAAGCAGGAGAAGATGTTCCGGCAGAAATAAAAAATGCTTTCCATTAGCAATCTTTTCAGCAAGCCAGAAAACATTATTTTGGCCAGGTGCAGTGGCTCATGCCTGTAATGCTAGCCCTGTAGGAGGGCGAGGCAAGTAGATTGCTTGAGCTCAGAAGTTCAAGACCAGCCTCAGCAAGAGCACTATCCCACCTCTACTAAAAATAGAAGAAACCGGCCAGGCCCTGTGGCACACCTGTGGTCCCAGCTACTTGGGCGCTGAGGTAAGAGGATCGCTTGAGCCCAAGAGTTTGAGGTCGCTGTGAGCTGTGATGGCACTGTACTCTACCTAGGGTGTCGGAGTGAGACTTCAGCCAAAAAAAAGAAAAAAGTATTATTTTCTGGAATTTGATTTTGAGAGAAAAACCAAGGTTGAAAAACTTTACCATGTGGTGTTCTTCCCATCTGACTCCCTGCCATAGTACCTTTTGTGTATATTGTCTTATTTAATCTTCACAGTCGTTACAGCTGTGTATTTCCATTGTATGGAGAGAACTAAGCTGACTTAGCATAGGTCACAGCAACCTCAAACTCTTGAGCTTAAGCAATTCTCTTGCCTCAGCCTCCCAAGTAGCTAGGACTTACAGGCACTGCCACAATACCCAGTCAGAGCCAGAATTCAGATGACTAACAGGGTTTCTGGAAAATAATCCAGGGCACTTTCCACTATATGATAATTGCATTTGATACTTGCTTTTTGGTTATCCTTGTTCAGAAGATGCATAGAGTTAATTATAAAAACAGAATCATCTATTAAGTGCTTTGGTAGAAATGAGTCATGAATGGCGTAGACCAGTGGTTCTCAACCTTCCTGATGCCTCCTAATGCTGTGACCCTTTAATACTGTTCCTCATGTTGTGCTGACCCCCAACCATAAAATTATTTTCGTTGCTATTTCATAACTGTAATTTTGCTACTGTTATGAATTGTAACATAAATATCTAATATGCAGGATGTATTTTCATTGTTATAAAGGGGTCACAATCCACAGGTTGAGAACCGCCTGGGGTAGGCTATTATAGAATAGTGTTTATGAAAGGAATCTTAGTGATTGTATAGTTCCCTGGTTTTCAAACTTTTTGATTTGTAGCCATGAAATCATTTTTTCATATGAAATGCTTTATCTAGTCAAGTATTTGAATTGGTTAACAATCATCCCATTATGGATAGGAGAGATTGCAGCACTCCATATGCTTAGTCACCTCCTTTTTTTCTTGAGACAGTCTCACTATGTTGCCCTTGGTAGAGTGCTGTGGTGTCATAGCTCACAACAACCTCTAAGTCTTGGGCTTAAGTGATTCTCTTTCCTCAGCCTCCCAAGTAGCTGGGAGTACAGGTGCCCGCTATAACTCCTGACTTTTTTGTTGCAGTTGTTCTTGTTGTTTAGCAGGCATGGGCCGGGTTCAAACCCGCCTGCCTTGGTGTATATGCTCAGTGCCCTAACCACTGAGCTACAGGCACTGAGCCTCCTTTTTGAAGTCTTGAGGAGTTCTGTAGAAGCCTCTTTGAATATGCTTTCTTTAGGGAAACTAAGACCCAAACATGGTAGATGATTTTTATATAACCTTCTATTATAGGGAGAGCTAATCATGTCTTATTTTCACTTGTTAGGTGGGTGACAGTTTGTTGCTAATGAAAAAACCATGAAACTTACAAAAATCAGAGTGAATCCAGGGTCATCCTAATAACTAGTTTTATTCTCCAGTTTGGTGGTAGCTTTGCACAGTGCATAGCGTATCAATGCTAAGTTGCAGCTCTTAGTTACCATTTGTTGGGTTTGGCCCTATGTGTTCATTTGGACAGCTGGATACTATCTGGACCAGGTGAGTCTTTATCTTCAGAGTTTTTTTTTTACTACATTTCTTATATATTTTACTCATCCTAAAATGAGTCATTTTAAATACATTAAGTTTTCAATATGTGTTTAAATAGGAGAGTGTTAGAATTTAGGTAAATGAAATTCTTGGGGCTTAATATTTAGGCCTTGTCAATATTAATAATTTTTATCTTTTCAATTTTGAATCTCTCTTCAGTTAGAAATATGAGCAAGCAGTGAATTATGTGAAAGGAAGTTAATCTTTAGATGGGATGAAAGAAAGTTTATTTTTCACATGTCCAGAATTTTGTTTTCTTCTTTCAGGAGAGTCAAGTCCCACCCGTCGGGAAGCTGTGAAGAGAAGAACGGCAGAGTATCTCCTGAGGGCAGAGAGTATCTCTAGTCTTTATGGAAAACCTCAACTTGATGATCTGTCTAAGGTAAGTCTCATATTTTGTTTTGCATTTTCTTCTGCCATTTTTTGCTGTCTTGTCTTAGCTTTAATTCTAATTAGAGTGCTTGAGAATTTTAATGTTTGGAATTTTCTCAGTAATTTTCTTCATATTATTAGCGGAAAGAAAAGCTTTATAGTAAACCACCAAAAGTGGAATAAAATGGGACTTGCTTTCTTCTTTTCTTGGCCTTGTGTTAGTTTCTTAATACACCTTTAATCTCCCCACCTAAGGATTGACATCCATTTATGCTGTTATGATGTCTCTCTGTATTTGAATTTCTTTAAGTTGAATTATTAAAATTATTTTCGTACAATTCTTATATAGTTTTATTGAGTCATGACTATCTGGATTTGGCAATTTCAGGAAGGAAACTTCTGTTGTATATATATTTTTTCTTTGTTACAGTTTTTGGCTGGGCACAGTGGCTCAGGCCTGTAATCCCAGTATTCCGGGAGGCTGAGGCCGGTGGATTGCCTGACCTCACGAGTTTGAGACCAGCCTGAGCTAGAGTGAGATCACATCTCTAAAATTAGCTGTGCGTTGTGGCAGCACCTGTAATCCCAGCTACTCAGGAGGCTGAGGCAAGAGAATTGTGTGAGCCAAAGAGTTTGAGGTTACTGTGAGCTATGACACCATGACACTCTACTGAGGGTGACAAAGTGAGACTGTGTCTCATAAAAACCCCACAAGTTTTTCTGATGGCAGCTGGAGAGCTGTATCATCTGGAGATGGGAAAAAGTAGTTTATTTTCTTAATTGAACTCAGAGTTAGGCAGACTTGTTTATATCGAATTCTGATAACCAAAGCCATGGGAGGTTGGACAAAATACCAAATCCAACTTCTTAGTGTCATTTTTTATATTGAATAATGAGGATAATAGTAATTCCTTGCTGGGATATAGATATTAGGATTAAATGAAGTTAAAAAAAGGATCACTCATGTTTGGACACACACATAGACCCCAGGCGGCTATGTAGCACAAAGATGAGTCCAGGAATCAAAAACTGTCTTAGTAAGTTTTAGCCCTCATCTGCCCCTCATATGTTGTTTGGTTTACTTTCCCCCATATTTTTTAATGTGTTATATCCTTTTTTAAGAATTAAAATAAGTCTCAGTTTTTGAGTTAAAAATAGCCCAGTATTTAACCTTGACTCATTTGACCATTATAACTTTTTGCTGCTGATTTTCTGAACTATTTTTATTTTCTGTATAATCTTTTAAAAGAATGCAGTTATCAAAACTATACTGAGTATAAGACATTATATTCTCATGATTTTTTATGTTAAGTGGCCATTTCTTTTTTTGTCTTTTTAAAATTTTTTTGAGACAAAGTTTCCCTACATTGCCCTGGGTAGAGTGCTGTGGTGCCACAGTTTACAGCAACCTCCAGCTCTTGGGCTTAAGCGATTCTCTTGCCTCAGCCACCCCAGTAGCTGGGACTATAAGTGCCTGCCACAACGCCTGGCTACTTTTTGGTTGTAGTTATATTGCTGTTTGGCAGGCCTGGGCTGGATTCGAAACCACCAGTTCCAGTGTATGTGGCTGGTGCCCAAGCTGCTGGGCTATAGGTGCCAAGCCAAGTGGCCGTTTCTTATAGAACAAAAAATTTTATTTCACCTTGGAAATAATATACTTCCATTACTTGTTCTAACATGATTACGTTTAAATAACATTATTCTGCTGACTCATTTTCAGATTATGAGTTACTGTGACTCTTCTCTAGTCTATATTCTGTTTGCTAATGTTTTCCTATTCTCTATCACTGTTGTTTTAATTACATTAACTTTTTACTATCAAATTTTATCCTTTTTTTTTTTTTTTTTAAACAACAGTGTCTCAAGCTGTCCCAATGGGTAGGTGCCGTGGTGTCATAGCTCATAGCAACCTCCAACTCTTGGGCTCAAGGGATCCTCTTACTTCAGTTTTTCTATTTTTAGTAGAGATAGGGTCTCGCTTTTGCTCAGGCTGATCTCGAACTCATGAGTTCAAGCAATCCACTTGCCTCTGCCTCTCAGAGAGCTAGGATTACAGGCGTGAGCCACTGTGTTGGCCAAATTTTATCTTTTTAAATGAATCTTTTCTTTTCTTTTCTTTTTTTTTTTTTTTTTTAGACAGAGCCTCAAGCTGTCCCCCTGGGTAGAGTGCCATGGCATTACAGCTCACAGCAACCTCCAACTCCTGGGCTCGAGCGAGTCTCCTGCCTCCGCCTCCCAAGTAGCTGGGACCACAGGCGCCCACCACAACGCCCGGCTATTTTTTGGTTGCAGCTGTCATTGTTGTTTGGCAGGTCTGGGCTGGGGATTCGAACCCGCCACCTTACGTGTACGTGGCTGGCGCCTTAGCCGGTCGAGCTATAGGTGCTGAGCCTTTTCTTTTTTTTTTCTGAGACAAAGTCTTACTCTGTCATCCTGGGTAGAGTGCTGTGGTGTCATCGTAGCTTACAGCAACCTCAAACTCTTGGGCTCAAGCAGTCCTCCTGTCTTAGCCTCCCGATTAGCTGGGACTACAGGCACAGGCCACAATGCCCAGCTAGTTATTTTTTTTTTTTATTATTTTTTTTTTTATAGTAGAGATGGGGTCTCACTTTTGCTCAAGCTAGTCTCAAACTCCTGAGCTCAAGTAATCCACCTGCCTTGGCCTTTCATAGTGCTAGGATTATAGGCATGAGCATCTGCCTCTGGCCCTCAATTGAATATTTATCTAAGCATTGCTTTGATTTCAAGTCCTGGAATTTCAGTTTGATTCCATGGGGTTGGCAACACTCTCTGTGTGCAGCCATAATGTGTACATTCTCAGTTTCATTTTGAGAGGCATTGCTGAAACCATTAAGTAACATGGGCCCCTGTAAACTTGTTTTACTAAATCCTTCTTGTATATACATATTCTGAACGTTTTAAGGATTCAGAACTAACAGTATTCTATTCATTCTATTAATGTTAACTTCTAATTTTCTGCTATACCTACTCATTTATCCCCCTCCACTTATGCATCCCTGTTTCAGTTTCTGCAGGCACATCTGTGAAGCATAGTTTCTTTGACAAATACATATATAAAGCTTCCTGTATAGTTTTTTTACTTGAAGAATAGAACCCTGAAGAATGTCAGTCAGAGTTTCCTTTTAAACATAGTTTCTATAATAAAAATAAAACCGAAGAGATCTAATATACATCAGTAAGCATCTGTTAAGACTCTAGATATACTTTGGAGCTTTACAAAAGGTGATGACATAGTTTCTGCTCTTGTAAACCCTATGGCATAAATGAGGGCCCTAATATGTACATACTTGAGGAAATAAAAGTTAAAAAGACTGGTAAGAGGTATGTAAAATAATGGGAAATTCTATCAGAAAGGGTAAAAGGCAACTGCTCAGTCTGATTTGGTATGTGGAATATTTTTCGGTTCTTAGGCCAGGAGGCAAGAGGAGAGTAGTAATAATAGTAAGCATTTGCTTCTTTATTTTTACTTTTACATATTATTCTGTTAAGCCAGATTTTTATTAGTCACAGGCATGCTTGATTATTTTTTTTAACTATTTAATTTAAGTTAAATGTCTTTCAGAGGCTTGTGATTAGCTTGTTGAATTCATTGTATCTCTTTTTTAGCCATCTTTGGGCCCGAATTTCAACCAACACAGTGAGAAAATTGGTATAAATGATTTCTAAAGGTTCCTTTTAGCTCATGTTCTGTGGAAAGCAAAATTAATCTCTGGTTAATCAGTGTGCAGATATTTCTTTCCCATCTGGTTTCTTAAGAAAATTAAGAAATCTGGCCAGGTACAGGGTGGCTCATATCTGTAGTCCTAGCACTTTGGGAGGTTAGGGCTGGAAGATCATTTGAGGTCAGGAGTTTAAGACCAAACTGAGCAATGTAGCCAGACTCCACTTCTACAAAAGTAGAAGAGTTAGCCAGATGTGGTGGCATGTGCCTGTAGTCCCAGCTACTTTAGGAGACTGAGGCAAGATGATTGCTTGAGCCTGGGAGTTCAAGGTTGCAGTAAGCTATGATGACGCTACTGCACCATAGCCCAGGCAACAGAGTGAGACCTTGTCTCCGCCCCCCAAAAAAAGGGAAAGAAAGGAGTTCTTTTGGGCTTTAAAAATTTTTGTTGATTATTGCATCTTTGGTGCAGTCTAAATCATGATTCCCTTTTCACACGTGTGTTCTGGGATGGTTTCAGCTTTTGCTTTATTTAACTTTATAGACTCTTACATAGTAAATATAACAGTTCTAAATTTTCCATTCATATTAGTATCCTTTCAAAAAAAAGCAGAAAGGAAAAAAAGTACTTACCTACTCTTTTATTTGTTACTAAATGACTCCAAGAAGACTTAGGAACAGGTTTCAGATAAAAGGAAATGAGATTTGTTTGAAGTAAAGGTGAAATCTTAACTGGAGGAGACAAATTTCTTCTTATTTTCCTTTTTAAAACTGTAGATGACTTTGAATGATTTAAGAATTAATATTAAAAGAGGATTTCCCTGGAAAAGGCTTAGATACATTTCTCCTTTTTTTAGCTATAGGAATTTTAAATTCAAGATCAATTAAATCAGAAAAAGATAATAAATTATCTAAATTTAGAACATAAAAGATTGTGTAGTTTCTAAAATGTGAATACATTTTTATCTTGCAATTACACGGTGTGAATGAAAATTAATATGTAGGCTTTGCACCCATACACAGTGGTTATAGTGCCAGTCACATACACCGAGGCTGGCCAGTTTGAACCCAGCCTGAGCCCGCCAAAAGCAATGACAACTACAACCAAAAAATAGCTGGGCGTTGTGGCGGGTGCCTATAGTCCCAGCTACTTGGGAGGCTAAGGCAAGAGAATCACTTAAGCCCAAGAGTTGGAGGTTGCTGTGAGCTGCGATGCTGCAGCACTCTACCAAGGGCCACATAACGAGACTCTGTCTCAAAAAGAAAAAAAAAAAAAGAAAAGAAAATTAATATGTAGAATGTATGACAGGAAAAAAAGAAATCTGTAGAATGTATCTTGGGGGTATTTTGTAGATTTTGAGTACAACTGCTCTAATAATATTGAAAGTACTTTTTCTGTTGTGTATTTTATTTGCTGATATTGATATTTTTCTGTTCTTTTTTAGAAAACTGTCTAATTTTTATTAATTTTTTTAGAAAACATTTAAAAGTTAACTATTGTTTTATCCTCCTTGAGACATGAGCTAAGTAGAGATTGCAGTTGGAGCATTCTAAATCAGTAACAGGTCTGCAGTTAAGTATCAGACTTGAAATGTGACCTAAGTGAGACTTGGGAGACCAAGTAATTAGGGTTAGTTGATTTTCTATGAAAGTCTTTGTAAAGCAAAAAATCTGTGGATGAAGCCAAGCTTAGGCCCTCTGGTGTACTTGCGTAACAGAGTTCAGAGTATGGTTTCCATGTGTTCTTTGGGGTGCTTGCTTTTGGCCCTTGATTACTTATTTTCCCCCAATAATGGTGACTGCTTCTGAGGTTATTTGAGGAATTATAGGTACTCCAAATGTGGTTGGTGAACCAGCCACATCAGCATCATTTCACAGCTTGTTGGAAAAGTAGAATCTCAGGTCCCCATCTCAGACCTTACTGAAACAGAATCTCTATGTGATGTGTATACACATTAAAGTTTGAGAAGTACCCATACCAACAGATTGATAATAGAGATAGATCTCATTGAGAGGAGTTTACAGTATTAAGTGAAAAAGACTGGGAAGGCAAACCACCAACTTAAAAAGACAACTCAAAACAGAAACAAAGGAAAGCTTCACTTAGCCTTTTAGGGAATGTAGAACACATTTGTGCTAACTCTAATCCACGAGGAGTGGCTCCTACAAACATAATGTTGAGACATGTTATAAGACATGGGTGGGGAGTGGGTAACAGTCATGTTAGCTATGGGTTTGATTAGATGATGATAAATACTTGCCATGTCTGGTTTTGAAGGTTGTTGGGTCATCATATATTCTGGCCTCTTTCCCCTCCTCTACCCTTGTCTGTAGTCCTGGTATAGATGAATACAACTACTGCTCCTCTGGGAATCTTCTGCTATAATAGATAATAAATGTAAGCAGAAATCTGATTTGTTTTCATCAAGAAGATCAGCCATGTTGCCTAGAAAGACGCTGTGTACTCTCTTCTCCCCACACTGACAGGCTGAAGATTCCCCTAACAATATTATTTTATGAGTAAGGTTTAATCTTTTTTGGTAATCTGTCATTTTATATTGCTTAACCTTTCTGCTGCTTAGTTTTCTCATCTGAAAAAAAATATGACAGTGTTGGACATGAACTGTAAGGTCTCTTCTCTTAAAATTCTATGGATTTATATTTCCTTTTGCCATCTGAGGAAAGCAGTTGGATCCGTAAGATTCTACCCTACTTAAGAACTGCATATAAGAAATACAATTTTTTAAACTGATTATTTCATGATCTTTTTGTTCATTTCTCTGATCTCAACCTTTCATGGATGGTTAAAGTAGAGAGAGAACTTTAATGTCACTTTGCCTTTGGTTGTTCACCATTACGATTTCCCCATTCTCATCTTCGCAAGAGAACCTTACTAAATCCCTGTTTCTGTTGGGTTATTTTTCATACAGAAACTTGTTGTCTAGAGTTTTGGAGAATATAGTCAAGACATTTCTTCTTGGCAGTCAAGGCCTGTGAGAACTGACCATAAGTATGTAATTTTATTTTCCTCTGTTCTTCAATTTGAACATGTTTTTCCTGCCAGGCCAAGTTCTTTCCAGTCCTATATATGATATTCTTTTCCTAACCTAATTTCCACATAGCATTTTAAAATCACCTTCTGTCCTTTTCTTTCTGAGACCATTTTTTTTTATAAAGCACTAACTAAGGATTTATCTCTGTTGACCTCTATTTTTATGAGAATGTTTTGTTACTTAACTTTTCATATATTTAGCTTTTCTTAAATAAAGAACTCCTTGAGGTTAGGTTCGTGACTATGCCTTTTCATGATTTTTATATCCCTTTCAGATATTATGCATGTAGTGGGTACACAGTAATTCTTTTTTTGAAAGGTATAGTAGATATTTGTAGTTTTCTTTGTTGTTGAAATTGCTGATAGAAAGCAGTAACTTCCTTTGGAAACTGAGAGATCCAGTGGCATCAGTGAATAAGAAGGTATAAATAGGAGATAACAATATTAGAGGCATTTGGCCATATTTACAAAAAGAAATACAATGGAAAAGGTATGCAGGTTATTTGAGACCTGTTTTGTTTATCTGTGGTGTCAGATATTGCAAAAATTATGCACAGCCTTTTTTGGGGGCTCATCAGCTTCATTAGTGTTTGTATGTTTAATGTGTGGCCCAAGACAACTCTTCTTCCAATGTGTGGCAGAAAAAAGATTAGATACCCCTAAGTGCTTTTATTTTACCTATACCTTTTTTCTAACATAACCTTTTGCCAGAACATCTATATTTTGTGCTCCTTCTTGATAATGTAACAGAGGAAAAGGAATTTTCAATTATCAGAATATAGTGTAGACTAGAAAGACTAGAAGCATTAGCGTACGGAGTTGTGATTCTGGCCTAGCATCTTCCACTGTTTTTCTTACCACAGACAAACACCCACCCTTCTGAACATCCTTTATTCATTTGTAATAAATAACTTCACACGTGGGGCGAGGTAAGGGGTAAAGATGAAATGATACAGTATGAATTAAGACAGAAGAGACTATTCTGTTATATGTCTGTCCACAGGTATAACATTAAAATACCTTACTAAACGTTTTTACACTCTTAAAAATTTCCCTTAAATTTAAGCTCTATGTGATACAGAGCTGTATTTCTTCTTTATGGCATCTAGCTCAGCACCTCATGAAGTGAGATGTTAAATAAGTATGTTTTTTAAACATTCAAGAACTACACATTAAATCCATTTTAAAGATTATTACAGTATCTAGTCCAATTGCCACTACTGCCAACTTTTCCAAGTGTTTTCAAGAAATGAAAAGTCTCTTTTTAAAATGAACTACCACCATTTCAGGAATACTGAAATTAATATTCGCTTGCTAAACTTAAAAACAAAACAAAATTGGAAGCATTTAGAATTTCTGCTTTTAGAAAATTTTATAAGTGGTAGTTTTCCCAGTTGTAAAATAACACTAATTTATCCAGGGAATTTCTCTCCCTAGATTCGCCCGTTTTTTTCTTCCTCCTCTTCCCCTTATTTCTGCTTTCTCTCACTGTTTGGGACTGAACACCAGTAACCGGCTGGGCCACAGTGACCACAGAGATGAATAAGATCCCCTTCCAGTTCTTCAGGAGCTCTCTGTCTAGTGATACTGGTCTGCACAGAGACTTGAAGTCTCAAAAATGGTCTTTTAATAACCATGGTGTTTGATCAGGATATTTTGTCTTCCTCTCAAAAATGTTTCCTCAGTATTCTGATAAATTTTTTTATAGCAATAAGGTCTGCTCTAAGCATCTAACAAGGCTTTGGGTTTCTTGTCATCCTCTGTATCATTGATGTTTTAAAATACTGCCTGGTTATAAATGCCTATTGTAGGGAAAAGTAAAAGCAAAGATAGAAGTTGAGATTATTTTTTAATTGTGCGTGATACTGAAATATCCCTTTCTATATTCACTGATCGTTTTTGGTCTTTTGTATCTCACAGACTGTTTCCCACATATCAGGTGTTCAAATATTTGATGAGAAATTCCTTTCTCCTATAAATAGTCTCTTAAGTAACCTCAGTTTTAATAATTATTGGTTATATGATGACATTTCTTAATTTTTCCCCATTATTGGTAATTTTTCTGATTGAACTTTAATCTGCCCATCCGTCTTAAAACACATAGTGTATGTTTGTAACATTAAAGGACTGTAGTTTCATGATGAGATAAAATGGCTTGTGCCACCCCCACTCCCCACTTTATCCTTTATGACATTGCTTTTTGGTTCTTCTCTTTCTAAATTACTTTTGAGCTGTCTAGGGTAAATATAAAGCTGTGATTGATTGTTGGCCTATTTCTCCATTTGTTGCAAACTTACATGATAGCTGTACAGTTCTGAACTAAATTATTGCTCTAGAAACTATATCAGCTCATTAATTTTTCTTTTTAAAATATTGTTTTTAATGTTAGGGTTTATTTACTTGCAACTTTTTTCTTGCTTCTTCTTTTTGATTTTCTTTATTTTTAATTTATTTTATTTTATATTGCAGACAAACAGAAACTTCCTCCTTTCATCTTTCCATTCTCTGATTTATGATAAATTTAGTTTCCTTTGGCCTGGCATTTGCTTCAGCAGGCAGCCTTCCTTCAAGTACCTCCCTGATTGATGTATAATCTTTGATATCTTCCATTAGCCTCCAGGATCACTAAGTTCAAGGCCCCCTTGGAACCTAAGGAGCCCTGCCGAGGAGCTGAAGGCCTTCAGAGTCCTTGGGGTGATTGACAAGGTAATTCTTCAGTGTCTCTTCAAGAGTTCAGTCATAAATCGACTGCATGCTGACATTCTGTCTTTGAAGCTTTGGATCTTAAGGATATGAAACAAAAGGAGAAAATGACTCAAATGCATCTACACTTTAAAATAACAAAAGCGGAAGAGGAAAAAGCTTTTATCTAAGCAATTCATGTAAGGTCATGCAAAATATATTTGAGCTAAAGGAAAAGGCGCATATTTGTTGGCAGTCAGTGGAGTAAGAGGTTTGGTTTTATGGAAGTGTTACAGTAGGGTAAAGACACTTTATTTTGGTTAAACTTTCGAGTCAGTGGTTGTTCAGCTTTAACCGATATAGTCATTCTAATGGTCAAAAAGAAAAAATGGCTTTCGTAATAGCTACATTTATTGAGTACCTACTATGTGTCACACTTTATATTCAGCATTTTATAGAAAATGACTTACTTAATCCTTCTTACATTTCTTATTATTTATATCTCAGTAGGAAAGTGGTGCTTAGAATAAGTTAAATATAAGTTAAATAGCTTGCCTAGAAGTCACACAGCTAATTTAGGGTAGTGCTGGGGATTTAGACATCAATCTTTGTGACTCCAGAAGCTATGCTTTTTACATACACTAATAGCCCCTACACACACACACACACACACACACACACACACTTTTATATTTGGAATACAGATGCTGAGCTCACAGAGATAACTCCCATTAAGTACCTGCAAATTTGGTGATACCTCATATATGCTAGGTATTGACAGTATTTGGTCTGTCAGGCAGCTCACAAATATAATTTTAAGACCATAGGCAATAAATCATGCTTTAAATATATTTGCTCAGCCACCACTTTATCATTCAAAGCAAAAGCAATTAATTTAGGCCTTTTTCACCATTAAAGATCTTTAATTAAGCAACTTAATATTTGTTGAGTACTTCTTGTGTTCTAAAGAATACGTGTGATTCCATGCTAAAATTGAACAATATATGCAATCTATTTCTAGCAATTTAGACAGTAGCTAATAGTTTCAGGCATTCCAAAGGGAACATTAAGTTGGATGTTATGTGAAACTGACAGTGTCTTACTAAATCTTTACAAGCATCATTTTTCTCACATTTATATGACTGAAGTTTGAACATAAAGTAATCTAGACAGTGTGAGTTATCTTTTTTAAAAGCCTACAATATTCCCATAACTGTGTTTGCTCTGGCTTTTCCAAATTGGGGAACATTTTGTTTGACAGCAGATGGAAACAAAATAGTAATAGAGGCTGGGTGCAGTGGCTCATACCTGTATCCAAGCACTCTGGGAGACTGGGGCAGGAGGAGTTTGAGACCAACCTGAATGAAAACGAGACTCAGGCATGGTGGCACAGCTAGCTATTCAGGAGGCTGAGGCAGGAGGATCGCTTGAGCCCAGGAGATAGAGCTTGCACTGAGTTAAGATGATGCCACTGCACTCTAGCCAGGGAAATGGGGAGACTGTCTCTCAAAAAAAAAAAAAAAAAGTAGTTGAGCAGTTCCTCAGTTCTTGGATTTCTGTGCAGGCAAGTATACCTTCTTGATGTACAGTGTCTGCTCCTTCTCTTAGATCTATTTCTTTTGACAAAGTGTGACCTTTCATTGCTATGCTGTAGGTGTGAACAAGTCACGTTGAAGTCCTGGAAATAGCTCTGCGTATCACAGGTTTGTCTAAAGAAGGCCTTTTGATAGTGGAAGAATTCCTAAATTCTGTGCTGATGCCTAATTTGATTATGTCTTAACTCTGTTTACTGAGAAGTGTGTTTGGTGTTTAGAAGGTGACATTTAACTTTTCTTAGAAGAGATAAGGAAATATGTATTTTGGGAATTAGTAAGCTTTGTAAACACTTTCAAAGTTTATAACTTGGACTTACTTGTAAAAACAGGAGTACATAGATTTTTAAAAATTTGAATTATTTTTTTATGTTCATTGTTCTGAGGAGTACCTAAAATTTAGGTTTTAGAGACTTGAACTATAGAAGAGAAGTGTTGCATACATTTTTTTAAAAAAGCAAAATACACAGGATATATTGGGCGAGCTCCTATAGAACACAGTTTGATTCTGTTTCATTATAGTATTTTTTCTTCATGAGTTATCTCAAATGTTATCCATCACCTTAGGAAAATGCAGTTCTGAACTGAACTGTGTTAGGATTTTACAAGCTTGTCTATAGAAAGGAAACAAAACATTTGTTTATTAATACATAGATGGTAAGCTTCATAAAACAGGGTGGTGTCTCTGTTGCTCAGCATCATGTTCTCAGCACCTGAAATCATGCTTGGCACATAGTGGGCGCTCAATAAATCTCTGTTGAATCAATGAATTTAAACTTAAATAATTTTAAATATATGTGGAGGGACACCTACTGGTGTAATGTGAGACTGCTATTTAGTACCGTCGTATGACGTGACTATTCTGAAGGTGTTTATCTAGGGGGACAGTAATTCTATAGGTATATGTTGGTCTAGTATTCAAAGGAAAGCAAATACATTTCTGTTCTTTATTTGGGATTATGAAATCCCCTATTAAAGTAAATATGCAGCGAGGAGTTTAAGCATTGGCATTCTTGGAACATCAATAAGCTGGTGTGCATGCAGAAGTAAAAGTGATGAGGCTTGTGAAGGCTCTCACTCTTGTGATCTGAAGAACAGCTGAAAACAAGGAGGCGTTGGATAAGGACTTGTGTGGTCTTCAGATAGGTGAGGGCTGCCCTGGGTAGAGGAACTATGTAACGATTTGTTCAAATCTTGCTGGTGATAGAAACAAGAACAGCAGGTGCAAACTACGGTCATCTCAGGCAAACCGTGATGTGTATAGTTTTCTTATGAGAAAGGTATTGAGGGGAAAGACCTGCTTGTTAATATCTGCCATAGGCTACAAGTAGAGCCAACTGAATACAAATTCAAGGGAAAACTATTTTTGCTCAGGATTACTAGAAATACCTTTCAAGAGTTAGTATATTGACCAAAGGTGGACTGAATTCTTTTAGATCTTCTGATATTTAAGTAAAGGCTGAAAGATCAGTCATTAGTGGGGATGTTATAGTGAGAATTCAAGCATTGGATGGATTTTTACCTTAGGTAAGTTTTAACAATGTCTTTTAAGCCCCCAGATTTATTTGGACATAGTCTTTGTTTAGCAATAGCAGGGGAAAGTAGAAATCAGTGCGAAAACTATGGTAGGATGAGGAGGATGGATTACTGTTATTTTTATATAAGTTTTTACAGATGTAGGTATAATTCCTTGATGTGCATGTGGTATAAGTATATGGTATGTGTTTATGTTTGTATATGTATGTGGTAATTTGCAGTTGAGTCTAGATTAGTGGTTTGGCTAATGGTAGGATGTCTAAGTACCAGGAGAGTAGAGGAAGTTCATTATGGTATAATTTATTTATAAAAAAGATAAAGAAGCCCATAGTTTTTTTTTTTTTTTTTTTTTTGAGACAGAGCCTCAAGCTGTCCCCCTGGGTAGAGTGCCGTGGCATTACAGCTCACAGCAACCTCCAACTCCTAGGCTCAAGCAAGTCTCTTGCCTCCGCCTCCCAAGTAGCTGGGACCA
>CAUYTI010103880.1:0-12100 GCA_963575145.1 Galago senegalensis | reverse complement strand
GCAGTTCTCAATAATCATTGTCTGACAACAATGCAAACTTTGATAAGCAGTTCTCGATAATCAGTTCTCAACAATTATTTGTTATTATTAAAGTTTAACATTATAAAATTAACAAAAATAATATAAAACTCATATCCTGGTGAAATAGTCACATGGCAGCTGAAAACCGTATATTCCCGTCCCATTCTCCTGCGTTCGCTAGCTTGTAATGCATTCTTTCCAAAAATTGGCACATTTTTAAAATGCTGCAAGACATGGGATAAATTGTTAAAAATTGGGACTGTCCCACCAAAAGTGGGACATCTGGTCACCTTAGTTTATGTATAGCAACGTGAAAGGAGTGAAGCTTTAATACTGCTTAAATGTTCCAGATGGCACAGGCACCTTGCCTGCTCAATCACTTTGTAAGATGGTTACCTGCCCAGGCTGGCCCCCTGCCTCTCTGGATATCTTCTTGAGGGAAAAGTGGAAGTTCCCCCGAAGTGGAAATGTGACACATTTTATTCACTTTCGCCAAATGGGCACGTATTGGAATTTAGAAGGGTCTAGTTAAGAGGATGTATGAAATGTAACATCAAATGTCAACTAAATGAACTCTCATAAAATGAGAGGATTAAAGATAATTATTACTAGTAAAAGTACAAGCAAACCAAAAGACAATGGCAGAGCTTATACTTCTCTGATTTTTAGAACATACAAACTGTCTTTCATTTGTTTTTTATTTCAAATTAATATGAGGGTACAAATTTTTAGGTTACATTGTTCTCACTTCCAAGGGGAAGTTTCATTTTTAAAGAGCCCTTCACCCAGGGGGCATGTTATACACCCTCACAACGTGCGCATTAGGTGAGATCCCGCCTTATGCCCTCCCTTCTTCTGCCAATTGTCCCCCTCCCCCCTCATGCTTCCCTCTACCCCCATACTAGACTATATGTGTGTTTTATTGCTCTTATGAGCATGTAATTGTTCATATATTGATTTCATATTAGTATGGAATACACTGGATATTTATTTTTCTATTCTTGTGATGCTTTACTAAGAAGAATGTATTTTGGCTCAGCGTCTGTGGCTCAAGTGGCTAAGGCGCCAGCCACATACACCTAAGGTGGCGGGTTCAAATCCAGCCCAAGCCTGCCAAACAACAATAATGGCTGCAACCAAAAAATAGCTGGGCATTGTGGCGGGTGCCTGTGGTCCCAGCTACTTGGGAGGCTGAGGCAGGAGACTCACTTGAGCCCAGGAGTTGGAGGTTGCTGTGAGCAGTGAAGCCATGGTACTCTACCCAGGGGGACAGCTTGAGGCTCTGTCTCAAAAAAATAAAAAAAAAGAAGAAGAATGTATTTCAACTCCATCCAGGTAAATGTAAAAGATGTAAAGTCTTCATCTTTTTTAATGGCTGGATAGTATTCCATGGTATACATATACCACAGTTTGTTGCTCCATTCATGGGTTGATGGTCACTTAGATTGCTTCTGCAACTTGGCAGTTATGAATTGAGCTGCAATAAACATTCTGGTGTAAATGTCTTTGTGATAAAATGATTTTTGTCCTTTTGGGTAGATACCTAGTAATGGAATTGCAGGATCTACTTTTAGAACTTTGAGGATTCTCCATACGCCTCCAAAACGGCTGTATTAGTTTGCAATCCCACTGGCGTGTAGAAGTATTCCCTTCTCTCCACATCCACACCAGCATGTGACTTTATGATACGGGCTCATCTTTCTGGGGTTAGGTGATATCGTAGAGTGGTTTTGATTTGCATTTTTCTGATGATTAAAGACAATGAGCATTTTTTCATGTGTTTGTTGGCCATTCGTCTGTCATCCTTGGAGAAGTTTCTGTTCAAATCTCTTGCCCACAAAAAAATGGAGTTGTTTGATAATTTCTTATTGTTTAATTCAAGTTCTCTGTAGATTCTAGTTATCAGGCCTTTGTCAGATTCATAACATGCAAAAATTTTCTCCTATTCTGAAGGTTGTCTGTTTGCCTTCTTTGAGGTACCTTTAGCTGTGCAAATGTTTTAGCGTGATCAAATCCCAGTTATTTATTTTTCGGTGTTGCTGCAATTGCTGGGGAAGAGGTCTTCCTCCTAAAGTTTTTTCCTAGGCCAATATCTTCGAGTGTTTTCCCCATACTCTTTTCTAGAATTTTTATTGTTCCGTGTCTTAAATTTAAATCTTTTATCCAACAAGAATCAATTTTTGTCAATGGTGAGAGATATGAATGTCCAGTTTTCTACATGTGAATAACCAGTTCTCCCAGCACTATTCCTTAAATAAGGATTCTTTTCCCCAGTGCATAGAACATACAAACTTTTTATCAGCCACACTACAAGGTGGTAAGTTAAACAATGAGGTAAAACAACGATCTGATCATATATGACAAAAAGTCAACACCCAAATTTAAAACAAATTTAAATATGTAAAGTATGAATTTGCCTTCACTTCTACTGAGTATTGTGCTTTTGATATTGGAAAATGAGAGTCTGAAGCCGTTAGGAGTACCAGGACATTTTTAAAATGAAGCAGCCAGATCATTTGTCATTATGATTAAGTGATATCGTTCTATTAATAAATGAAACTTTAAAATCATTGATTTCTATCTTTATCTCACTCATCCTTTTAAATTTCTATTTTATGCAGGCTTTTTAATATAGATAATATATGATATAATAACACGTGTGTGTCACTTATCAAAAAATCTATCCAGATTGGGAGAACATATTGACACCTTTTTTTCTCCACTAATGAGGTATGTAATTAATACAGTTGGGATACTGTTGCTTTAAATAACTAAAAAAAAAATTAGCTTGTTGAATGAAATTATTAAATTTAGGATCATTACATTCAGAGAACACCTGCCATAATAATTATTTTAATTGCAAAATAGTTGATCTAAAGCCAGTCTTCCCAGGAATAGTCTAGTCACAAGATGAATTACCCACAGAGGCCACTTTCAAGTTGTGACATTAATATTAGTATACAGCAAGAGACTCATTTGACTATTACTTATGGCCTATGGAAATTAACAAAAGTCAGTTTCAAATTATTAATATTTCCTGTATACAAAAGGGGATGCAGAACACAGCTCAGCTTTATGCCACCCGACAGCATTAGCTGAATCATCAAAAGATATGCCAGCTGGTCTTGACTCCCACTGTTGATTAAAAAGCCAAATTCTATGAATATCAAATGAATATCAAAAACTATGACTCCATGCAGAACTCATTCAGCCTGTCCCAAACCTGGCTACTATCACATAATCACACATTGAAGAAAGGTCTGTAAAATGTTGGAGCCAGGTGGAAGCACTGTACTGCCATGAATGGACAAGCCAAGACCAAAGCTCGTTTGCTCCTCATATGAAATGCTGGCCTTGCAAACTCGGACCCACAGGATAGAGAGAAGAAAGACGTACCACTGAGGCGAAATGCCTATAGCCCATGATATGGCCGTCCTATCTAAACAAGGGTTCCAGTGCTCTGAGTCTAACCCACCGGGACTGCCTACAAAAGTTCATGGACATTATTAGGTTATTGATTGCCATTTACCTGTATGAAAAATCTGAGGCTAGGTTGGTTGGCAAACTCCATTAAATGGAGTTCATCTGCCATTTAATTTGATTTGATTTAAATGAGAAAGGCTACCAGTTCTCAGAGGAAAGCTTCATGAGGGTCTGTTACATTTGAAATGCTTTCTGTAGGACTTTAAGAGATGCGTCTCTTAGGCAGGAGCAACTAAAATAAAGTCAGTGACATTTAAGACTTATAACTCCAAAGGGGAAGAAGGATGGAATGAGGGCACTCTCTTGGCAAACACAAGCATAGGTGATGCCCTCATATACCTGACAAAAGGAGAGTCAGAAAGGAGAACTTGTCCACTTTTAAGGATTGCCCAAAGAGAAGAGTTTCTGATATTTCCCTATTCTTCAGACCAAAGTAACTACAGTTACAGTTTGGTCGTAAATGAGAAGTGTCTTTTAAGGATAATCAGCTCTCTTTGCTCTGATCCTGTGTGCATCAGCACTTTTCCTGAGCAGCCTCTGGGCTCTTGAGCAGATGTGTGTGTCGGACAGGGACTTCCCTTCCCTGGTAGCTGGTGCTGAATCTGCGTCAGGCATGGCTCATTGAAAAATAAAAAATAACTAGAAGAGACCAGCCACCTGTACAAATGCTTAGTTTTTGCAACTCATTTTCCCAAATCTGATTGTCTTCATGTGTACAAATACAATGGAGCTTCATTACCAGCAAACTCAGGCTGCAAATCATCACAAGATCATGTTCCTCAAAATCATCTGCCTGCCTTCCTATTTCCTCATTAACTTCTTCATTCAGCCATTCAGCAAATATTTACTGCATACCCACTGTGTGCTAGGCACTATTCTAAGTGCTAGAGTGAACAAAATAAACAAAAATCCAGAGATAGGCCCCCGAAAATAATGCCACAAATAAGTGAATTGTAGAATTACACAGTGAAAAAGTGCTAGAAATACCATGAAGGGGTGGAACATAGAAGAGGAAAGAGAATGCCATGGGGGGTGGGGGGTCATTGTAAATAAAGGGGCCCTGGAATGTTACCAGACAAAGAGGGGCTACCTGCCTGTCACTATTACCCAATAGGCAGAGATGGAGATAGGTCCACCAACCTTTATTAGTCAGAAGGCCAGTGATTCTGGAGAACAGTAAGGGTAGCCTCTCCAAGACTGTTCTGCTCTTCCGTTTCTAAGACTTTATACATGAAAGTTCAAAGTAAAAACCATGTCAATTTTTATCTTAATAATAATCGGCACAAAAAATCACCCACAATAATGATCAGCATAATCTATGACCCAAAACAACATTCCAATGCAAAAGTTAATCTCCTAAATAAATTACCCTAAACTACTCAAGATATGTAGTTAAAGCTGAATTTACAAAACAGCAAGACTGGGCAGACATGAGATGAAGGTCATGCGGGACCTGAACCAAGCAGACCAGCTGTGACATCTAGGGCCTCACCTGACTAACTCCATGTCATTTTCACCACACGCTCTCAGGAAGACCTCACTGAGGAGGACACACTGGAGCAAATTCCTGAAAGAAGTGAGAAAGAGAAATGAACAATGTGATATTTGAAGAAAGAGCTTTCCAGCAAGTAAGAACAGCAAGGGCAAAGGCCCTGAGGCAGGAGCATGCCTCTTGTGTTTGAGGAAGAACTCAGGAGAAGTGAGCAGAGATTTAAACACTAGACATTTAAAGTTATAAATAACTTTAAATTTTAACATTTGTAAAGCAGGACAACATGGCGGGGGGTGGGGGGGGCAGGGGACAGGCAGGGTAAGGCCTGACAACAATGCAAACTTTGATAAGCAGTTCTCGATAATCACTTCTCAACAATTATTATTATTACAGTTTAACATTATAAAATTAACAAAAATAATATAAAACTCATATTCTGGCAAAATAGCCACATGGCAGCCAAAAACCGTATATTCCCTTCCTGTTCTTCTGCCAGTTCCTGCATTCTTTCCAAAAATCGGGACTTTTTTAAAATACCGCGGGACACAGGACAAATTGTTAAAAAGCGGGACGTCTGGGCACCCTAGTTATAAGCCAAAACGGAGTGAGGTGGGAGGGAGGCAGACTGTGTAGGGCTTTGGGGGCCTTTGTTATCATTTTAGCTTTTACACAGGGTGAGATGGGAGGCCACTGCAGGATTAAAATAGAGAGGTGGCAGGATCTGATCTAACATTTCACATTTAACTGTGGGAGTGGGTCTAGAGCAGTTATGTCAGTTTGTTTGGTACATGGAGGAAAAACACGATGGTGACTTGGACCAGAATGAGAATCGTGGACATTGTGAGATGTCATCAGATTGTGTATGTATTTTCAAAGGAGAACTAACCAGGCTTGCTGATGCAAAAACAGTCAGGCATGACCCCATATATTTCAGCCTGCATGACTAAAAGGATGGAGCTGGCCTTAACTGACCAGGAGAGCTAAGAGGAAACCAGGCTTGGAGTTGGCTTTGGACGTGTCCAGTTGGAGATGCTACTGGACAGCCAAGTAGAGAGGTCGGGTGGGCAGGTGATGAATGAGTCTGGATTTCAGGAGAGAAGTCCAGCCTGGGGACATAAATTTAGGAACGTCAGCAGTTAGATGACATTAAAGCCATGAGACAGATGAGCTCACCAGTCAGCATGGATGAAAAAGGAAAGAGACCCAGCCCCAGGGCATCTCAGCACTACAGGCCCAGGCCTGGAACTAAAGAGAATCATCAGCAAAGGAGACCAGCTGCTGAGTCGGGTGCTTCCCAGGGGCAGGGCAGCTGCATCAAAGCCACAGAAGGGCTTGTCAGTGGCTGCGCATTTGGCAGTGTGAAAGTCCCAGTGCTCTGGGCAAGAGCAGTGTCAGGGAAGCCCGACTAGACTCCGAGTTCTGGGGTAAAAGGGAGCAGAAAGGAAGGGGTAGGGGAAGGAGGGGGTGTTAATTTGTTTGAACTAGTTTCATTTTTTTTTAAGGTGGGAGAAACTACCACCTGAAAGGGGTTTGGGGTATACCCAGAGGCAAGACCAGGAGAGGTTCAGGCCATGTTTAACAAAGGGAACAGAGATCTTCCTGGGCAAAGATGGCATCTGCACGGATGGTGGCTGGAGTGCTACCAGATGAAGAGGGTCCAACCACCTGTCACTGTCAGCCAATATGCAAAGACAGGGATAGGTCCACCGAACTTTATTTGTCAGAAGGCCAGCAATTCTGGACAACAGTGAGAGTGACCTCTCCAAGACTGTTCTGTTCCTCCATTTCCAAAATCACAGTTTTATACATGAAAGTTCAAAGTTAAAACCATGTTTATCTTAAACAATAATCAGCATAACCCAAGACCCAAAACAACACTCCAATTCTTCCAATTCAAAAGTTAATCTCCTAAATCAATCCTCCTAAACTACTCAAAACAGGCATCTTTAGGGTGGCAGCTAAATTTACAAAACAGTAAAAACAGGAGACAGGAGGTAAAGGTCACTTAGGACCTAAACAGACCACACCCCTGTGTCATGTTGGCCCTAGCCTGACTTACTCTATCTTATTTTCACCACATGGGCTCTCAGGAGGCTTGCTTTTATACTCATTGTAGGAGAAGAGGATTGCACACTTGCTGGAAGGTTCTAGAGGGCTAGGGTCTTTCCCTAGCAACTCTTGAGGCAAGGCTAGGTAGACCTTTTGTTCTAAGAGGAGAGGAAGAGGGGGAGAAACGGGGAGGGGAAGAAAGAGTGGAGGTCCCCAACACTGCCTGCTTGCATGCTGACAGAAATGTTCCAACACAGGGTAAAATTGATGATTCAGGATGCAAAGGATGGCAGGAATGGTAGTGTCCTTAAAGAGATGAAAGGAAATGAAACCCTAATAATATTAATAATGAAAATAATAACACTATTAATAACATTTAGTTAGTGCTTATATGCTCCAAGCCCTCCCTGCTCTAACCGCTTTGTACCTCCTCTGATCCTCCCAGTAACCCCAGGAGATAGGAAATGTCTGTGTGCAACCTAGCCTGAGGAAAGCCAGACACAGCATTCATATTCCCAATATTTTGTGAATTTGCCTGCAATTACCTCCCTCTCCCTCTCAAATTCCGCTACCCCCCTCCCCTCCAGGGCTGGCATTCTTCCTTCCTTCCTTTCCTTGGGATGTCAGCCATTCTCTCGCTCCCTTGCTCCTCCCCCACCTTCCCTTCTCTCCCTCCCTGTTCTCTCCTCTCTTATCTCTTCCCCCCATTCTCTTCTCTGTCTCTAGTATAAAATATTTTTATATTCTAATCTTGGCCTAGAGAAATTCCTTTCTCATCCAGTGAGTTGCATTTCTAAACCTACCAAGAAGGAAGGAAAAAAGGGAGGAAAGGAGGGGAGGAAGAGAAAGAAAGAGCTAGCAGGGACATTTCTCAGCTGTATAGTTCCTGAGGCTGACTTAGACGTTCTCTCTGCCCAGCCAACCTCTAACACCCAGTTCTGCTTCACTTCTACAAAATAAAGGTTGCTCAGATCTTTTTTTTTTTTTTTTTTTTTTAGACAGTCACACTATGTCACCATGGCATCACAGGTCACAGCAACCTCAAACTTTTAGACTTAAGCGAATTTCTTGCCTCAGCTTCCCAAGCATCTGGGACTACAGGCACCCACCACAACACCCAGCTATTTGTTGTTGCAGTTGTCATTGTCGTTTTAGCTGGCCCAGGCTGGGTTTGAACCCGTCAACTTCAGCGTATGTGGGGGGTGCCGTAACCACTGTACTACAGTTGCTGAGCCAAGCTCTGCTGACTTTAAATGAGGATAGGAACACAGATTAGCCTTAGAGGAAGTTCACAGCTGTGCATTGCTCTGTGCCTGGCACACATTGGCACTGACCCTGATGCCGCACTGGAGATACGTGGAATCCCCACCTGAGATCAGCAGACAGAGGACGCAGGCTGAACATCAAGATCTGATAATTTGGCTCAGCACCTGTGGCTCAAGTGGCAAAGGTGCCAGCCACATACACCTAAGGTGGCAGGTTTGAATCTAGCCTGGGCCCGCCAAACAACAAGGACGTCTGCAACCAAAAAAATAGCCCAGCATTGTGATGGGCACCTGTGGTCCCAGCTATTTGGAAGGCTGAGGCAGGAGACTTGCTTGAGCCCAGGAGTTGGAAGTTGCTGTGAGCTGTGATGCCATGGCACTCTACCCAGGGGGACAGCTTAAAGCTCTGTCTCAAAAAAAAAAAATCTGATAATTTAATATCCCATAGTCATGATTTGTAATTTTCAAAAACTGGCAATAAGAAAGTTTTTTTAACAATAGGAATCCAGTTAAATATATTCTGTTTGGCCCAATGACACCTCCCCCAAGGAAGGAGTAGGCTGTGCCCATGTCCATGGACAGAAGCCCAGGATCTATTTTTTACTGAAAAACCAAGTTACAGAAAACTAAGTATACTATGAACAATTTACTCTTAACTTCAATAAGTAAATGTTGTGTTTAGGAAAAAGAGAAGAGTTTTAAATGTGCATAGAAAGATCACATGGCTGTATCCTAAGTGGCGAGCTCCAGGGAGTGGGCATGGAAGAGGCCAGGAATTGTTAGGCTTTCATTTGTATGCAAAGTTTGTACAATACACAGTAATGTTGTTTGCAATTTTTGGAATAAATAATTGTTTAATAAATGAATGGGTTAAAATTTGGTACAATCTTTTATTTATATAGATATCTTACAAAAGAGCTATTGGCATAATTGAGTTTTTTATTAATAGCTTTCTTTTTCCTTTTATTATATTATGACTGTCTTTCCATGACAATAGTCCCCTAATTTATTTTTTCAGCCATGCCAAAATCCCATTAAACCAAGTTTGCCATCAAGAGCCCAACATTCACCATGACGCTGACCAAGGAAGACAGGGTGGGATTTGTGGTGAAGGTCAGGGGCCTACCCTGGTCCTGCTCAGCTAATGAAGTGATGAGCTGCTTCTCTGATTGCAAAATCCAAAATGGCACAGCAGGTATTTGTTTCATCTACACCAGAGAAGTGCAGGGATCTGGGCGAAACCTACCCTTTTCCCTTGATCTGGTTCACTGAAAGATCAGCTCACAATTATGGTACATTAATAACAGAAAGGTTTATTTCCAAATACCAAGTGCATAGGGGGAACCAGAAGAATGATTACCCAAAGTCTCAGTCATGGTCAGAGACCTTCATAGATACTTTTTAGAAGGGAGGGAGGAGAATGTGGAAAGTATAGATGCAGCAAGTGGTTGCTGGGGGGTGCTGTGTAGATGAGTGGACACAGATTGATTTGTAGATTAACCTGAGAGATGGGTATTGTGCTTCAATACCTGACCTTGGGGCCAGGTCTATTAGCATGTCATAAGGAAATCAGCGGCCCCTTCTGATTCTCAGTCAGGTCACTCAGGTTTTATGTAGATAGAGGAAAGGCCTCCTTCAATGCTTCCTGGTTATCAATGGTGTTTAATTCTAAATATATATATATATATATATCTATATATATATATTTTTTTTTTTTTTTAAGACATAGTCACAATATTTAGACATTGGTAAAGTGCTGTGGCATCACAGCTCATAGCAACCTCAAACTCTTGGGCTCAAGGATTCACTTGCCTCAGCCTCCTGTGTAGCTGGGATTATTGGCGCCCACCATAATGCCCGGCTATTGTTAGAGTCAGGGTCTCTCTCTGGCTCAGGCTGGTCTCCAACCTGTGTGCTCAGGCAATCTGCCCGCCTGGGCCTCCCAGAGTGTTAGGGTTACAGGCGTGAGCCACCATGCCCAGCCATAATTCTAAATATTCTTTATACCAAGGAGTCATATTTGGGGGCAAAATTTCCTTAGCTCCTTCTGAAGGAAGACGAAGTGGTGAAGCATTTGTTGAACTTGAATCCAAAGATGAAGTGAAAATGGCTTTGAAGAAGGACAGAGAAACCATGGGACATGGATATGTTGAAGTATTCAAGTCCAACATGTTTGAATTTTTAATAAGTGAGAGGTTTAGGGATAAAGTCCAACCACGGTCTGCACAAGGAGAGGAGGCCAGTCCAGGGACTAAGGATAGGCTCCATTTTAAAGGAGCAGAATGGAGTCTGACCAGAAGTCATCTCAGCTCACAGTTTCAAGGGGCTTTTATTAGTGTAGTTGGAATGTAGGAGGCATGAGAGGTGAGGGAAGTCATCCTTCCTGCAGGGTGAATGATGCGGTATCCCAGACTGATTTCAGAAATACTGCCTTCCACAGAGGTGTTAATCTTGCACAAAGGCCTTATCTCTAGTGCCAGCCAGGGCCAGGGTAGGAGATTCTGATGCTTCCCAGGAACAGTGGCCCTAAAGCATTTCAGGAGGGTGGGAGGGGGTTGCTGTGACCATGCCATTTGGTCTCTGACCTGCTTTCTATCACTAGCTGTCCTCCCAGGATGGCTGTACTCAGGTCAGGGTCATGAGGATTTATAGGAGTATGAGAATAAGGTTGTTGTAATCATACAATTTGGTTTCTGGCCTGCTTTCTTTTTCTACCTGTCTCCCAAAGAGCTGTACTTTTGTCAGGGCCCTGAGGATTTCTTCCCCACAATAAGCATATAGCATTATAAAAACATGATCATCAGTCACTCACATGTGGTTCATAGAGTAGTTCTCCATTAACCAACATGTGCACAGCCCGTTTCCTGCACATGGGAGCTCACTGGGGCAGGACGACAGCCCAGTCAGAGAGACTGGCTATTCCCACCTCTGCCCCTTAAGCAGTCACTTCACTTTGGGGGCCTCTACCAATATTCAGCGGGAGTGACCAACCTTTTCGTTTTCTATCACACATTGAAAGAAGAGGTATCTTGGGCCACACATTGTCTACACAAATATTAATGAAAGCTGAGGAACAAAAAAAAGTCTGTATATACTTTTCATAGTATCCCCTACCAGGATAAGCAAAACCATCCTCTAATGATCCCCATGTGGCCTACAGGGATTCAGCTATAGTTACTTAAATATATTCTCTTGGTAAATCACACTGTTCAAAATTTTAAAGAATTTACTGGGGGGGGTTTTTGTTTGTTTGTTTGTTTTGCAACAGAGTCCCTGGGATTGAGTGCTGTGGTATCATCATAGCTCACAGCAACTTCAAACTCCTGGTTCAAGCCATCCTCTTGCCTCAGCCTCCTAAGTAGATGGAACTATAGGCACCCACCACAACTTCTGGCTAATTTTTTCTATTTTTACTAGAGATGGGGGTCTCACTCTTGCTTGGGTTGGTCTTGAACTCTGATCTCAAGAAATCTACCTGCCTTGACCTCCCAGAGTGCTAACATTACAGTCAAGAGCCACTGAGCCCGACCCGGGAATTTTTTTTAATCTATTGGACTTTTTTTTTTTTTGAGACAGAGCCTCAAGCTGTCCCCCTGGGTAGAGTGCCGTGGCATTACAGCTCATAGCAACCTCCAACTCCTGGGCTCAAGCGAGTCTCCTGCCTCCGCCTACCAAGTAGCTGGGACCACAGGCGCCCGCCACAACGCCTGGCTATTTTTTGGTTGCAGCCGTCATTGTTGTTTGGTGGGTCCGGGCTGGGGATTCGAACCTGCCACCTTAGGTGTACATG
>CAUYTI010103879.1:0-39985 GCA_963575145.1 Galago senegalensis | reverse complement strand
CTCCTCTCCCCTTCCCTCCCCTATCCCTTCCCCTCCCTTCCATTCCCTTCCTTCCCTCTCTTTTCTCTCTCTCTCTCTCATTATTTTCTCCTCTCTCTCTCTCTTTCATTATTTTTCATGAAATAGATTCTCACTCTGTTTCCCAGGCTACATTGGCATGGCCTCAACCTACCACACCTTGAAATCCAACTCTGGGATGAAAGGTTCCTCCTGCCTCAGCCTCTGGAGTAGCTGGAACTAAACACAAAGGCCACAGCGCTTGAATAACTTTTCTATTTCAGTAGAAACCAAGTGGGAGATAGGGGCTATGGATGTCTCGCTGTTGCTCAGCCTTGTCTCTAATAGGTGAGCTAAGTAGATCTGCCCACCCTGGCCTCCCAGTACATATAAATATTGTAGTCCTGCTCACCACAATGCCCAACTATTTTTTGTTCCAGTTTGGCTGTGGCTGGGGTTGAACTCACCACCCTCTTTATATGGGGTCAGCATCCCATCCACTGAGCAGCAGGCACTGTCCAAGGGGCACTATTTTTAGGACCTGTTTGACACCTAACCCAAGAAATCCATTTGAGTGAAGCTTTAAAATTTACTATGCCTGGCTACAGACCTAATTTGGTCATAGCTTCACAGATCTTAAGCATGTCTACTTTATTTGAACCATCAAGGCAATTCTGGTCTTTTTTAGATGATGAAAATATTTGCTGGTGGTTTGTTGGTTTGTCTGTGCATGTGTGTGTGTGGGGGGGTATTTTTGTTATACTGTTTCCATATGTGGCCCAGGCTAGTTTTTCATGGCCTCAGCATAGATCATAGAAACCTCAATCTGCAGGATTCAGGCAATACTCCTGCCTGAGATTCCCTTGTGGCTAGGACTACAGGTGCCTGTGGCAATGCCTAGATCATTTTTCACTTTTTAGTAGAGACAGTGTCTGATTCTTGCTCAGTCCATTCTCAACATCCTCTCCTTCAGGAAATCCACTCATCTTAGCCTGCCAGAGCATACAATTATAGGTGTGAGCCACTAAATTTTGTCATTTTATCTTTCTTTGTTTTCCTCCCTCTCTCCCTCCCTTTCCCACTCCCTCACTTTATCCTTCCTTCCTCCAATTCTCTCCCTCTCATTTGCTTGCTCTCTTCATTATTTTCTTTCTTTCATTTTTTTATTTCTTCTGTCTCTCTCTTCTGCACCTTAAGAGAAACTTCTCTACTAACAAATAAAGTATACAAGTGATCCCTGAATGTGTAGTCTTGACCTCTATAATTGAAATGGGTGAAGTGTGGAATGTGTGAATTATATCTGAATAGAGGGGTTTTTTTCATTTTTTAAACAAACTCCAACATACTCTTTTTGACATGGTACGTAAAAAACATGATATATGAAGAATTACCTTTTGGGGGTGTGTTACTTCAGACTCTGTTTTTCAAGGTCTAGTATTAAAAGGGTAGCCTGAATATTTAAAAGCAGTTGAATGTCAATTTATACCATTACTCTGAGGGCTACCACTTAGGATATTCCTATACCATTAAGAAAATATTGTGCAGGGAGGAAATCAGTGTGTATTAAAATAAAAAAATGAAGCCCTTCCACGAAAACATGTGCAAAAACACTTATGAGTTAAAAGAGTATCTTTTACAAAAAAAATCTCAATTGTATACTGGGAAGCAGAAAAGCCAGAAAGACAATATACCACCCACCTAGATGGACGGATATTTGGGTAAAACTAATCCTTGTAGTTACTTTGAGATGTGCTACTCAGGGTGGGAGGAAGCATGGAGAGGAACTGGACTTAGAGTTCCAAGCCCTCAGGCTGTGTGTGCACCTTCACCTTGGGACAGTTTGGGTCTCTGTATCCTGGTGCCCACAAAGTTAACAAAGCAAAAGTAAATCTTCTACATTCTTGAGCAGGTAATGATGACTAACTGTGTACATAATTTTTATGTGCCTACTATTCTGGCAATTGTCAGAAGAGTACCAACAATACCTGCCTAAGTATTGAAGACATGATGATTTTCTTTCACAGTGGCAGGAGTCCATGCACGATTTGTAAACAGTGATACAAAATACTGTAAACATAACAGAACTTGTATAAAACAAAAGAAGTAAATCCAAATTTACAAGTGGGTAAAAAAAACAAAAACAAAAACAAAAACAGAGGGCAGCTTCATACAAAGTTCTCCCTCCCATGCCAAGTAATTTTTTTTTTGATTACAAATATAATTCTGAGCTGAAACACTAGGATTTTGGGGAGAGCTATCTTTGCACACAAAATATCCAAAGGACACTTACTCTGTTTACTTTTGTATACTTATATTTAACTGCCCGAGACAGTTCTGAAAGTGTGACTTTGGAGACATTTATATTTTAATGTGGTGCCCAGGTCTGGAGCCTGCTGCAGTGCTTGCCATGGAATCGGATGCAGCAGTGTCCTCTGCTTCCTCCAGTTCATCCTGGAGCTCTTGGCTGACACTAGACTGTAGGGCGATGGGAGTGAGCCACTCCTTTGGGAGGCAACTCTGTAGGAAAGGTATACAGGAGCTGAAGTCGGCAAGTCGGTTGATCCAGCGAGGAATATCTTTCCCACAAAGAATCTCTGACATAACAGAAGAAAAGTGATTACAGTTTTTATACATCAAATGATAAGCATTGCCTTTGTATTCTTTTCCAAGTTCTTCTACGAGTTTTTCGATATCATCTTCTAGAAATTCAGTTCTCCCTAAAACAACAGCTTCTTTAAATTTATATGTTTCTCCTAGTTCAGAAGCATTTCCTGGGGAAATTTCAAATATTCCAGAACAGGGATAAGGATGACCACTGTAAGCAAATTCTCTGCCATATACTTCAATTCCTGAATGAAAAACTCCAATTCCTATGGATGAGGTGTATTCGTTAGTCCAGTACATATCGTACACATTGAGTATCACTAGCTGGTTAGCCTCCATCCTCCTCTCTGCTGCTGCTGCCTCGTCCTCCATCTGCTCCATCTCCATGGGGCCTGAGACCCCTGTTGTCCCCACCAGTCCTTCAGGGGGCGTGAGTTGGGCACTAAGCGCACATCCCGGCTTGTGGCAGCCATTACGGAAGCATCGGGCAGTGGGGCAGCTCTGAGGCACCACCGACAGGGGACTCTGCGTGGATGGGGCTGGACCCATGATGGCTCACTTCAGCTCAGGTGCCTCCTCAGGTGGCTAGAGTTGGTATTTTTTAATCCTCGGGCTGTTATCTATGAGAAAAATTGTGAAAAACCTTCACCAAAACATAAGCATGAAAGGACACCATAACTCACACCTATAACCCCAGCAATTTCTGAGGCCAATGCAGAAAGCTCACTGGAAGATCTGAGGTTTCAGACCAGAATGAGCAACATAGAGAAACCCCAATTGTGCAAGAAACAAGTGTAAAAGTTTCCCAGCAGTGGTGGTATGGATCTATACTCTCAGCTGCTGAGAAGCATAAACTCAGAAGGATAACTTGAGGTTAGCAGCTTACAATTCCTTGAGATATAATCATACCAAAATATTTCTCTGGATTAAAGGAGGAAATACAGTATCCACTCTATAAGAGATATACTGTATAGGTGCAGGACAAGTCCAGTAGAATACAAATATTTTATACATGTATCCCAAATGGGATTTATTACCAGGATTGCCAGTCTAACTCAATATGGGAAAATCAACTAAGAGAAAACACCACCTTAATAGAATCAATAAGAAAAAAACACATGGTCACCTCAAGAGACACAGAAAGGGCTTTTGACAGAGGCAACATATCTTGTTGATAAAATATTTCAAAAATCTTAGAGGAGAAGGGAAAATATTCAGGAGTACTAATGGGATTTACCCATAATTGGAAACAAATAATGTGCTATCTTCACATGATGGCTATTTTTCAACTATCAAAAGGAATGATGTGCACATTTATATTATTGTAAGGGAACAAGGCCACTTACAAGAGACCACACAGAGCATGACTGAAATCAGAAGAAAACATCAAGACTAGACAATTGTCTGCTAGGAGTGGAGGGCAGGTGAGTGAGGTTGGATGGGATGATGAAAGTGAATGCTAGTAGGTATTGATGTTCTTGGTGCAGGGTGTGAAGACAAAATTCTAAAATTAGATTGTGATGATAGCTGTACAATTCTGTGACTATACTAAGAAACACAGAATTTGCACTTTCAAAGGGTGAACTATTTATTTCAATGAAGGTACTTGATGATGTTTTCCAAAACTTGAGGTGCTCAAAAGGCTCACAGCATAAGAAGTACCCAGGTCGTGAGAGGACTTGAGAGACGATCAACCCTATCTTCCTGCTCATACCCAGGCTACCATGAATTGACATGGAAGGAATATTGTTCCATTCTACCAAAGTTGTCATTGTCTTTTTCCTTGAGACAGAGTCTCTTTCACCCTGAGTAGTGTGATAGCTACCACATAGCTATCATCATAGCTAAGCACAATCTCAAACACCTAGGCTGAACATATCCTATTTTTTCAGCCTCCTGAGAATCTGGGAGTTCAGGTGCTCCTCCACGATGGTCAGTTACTTTGGACCACCTGCTTCTACCTCCCAGGGTGTTAGGATTACTGGTGCAAGCCACCACTCCAGACCTTGAAGTCAGGATATTTTTCATACTTTGGTTGGTGGCTAGCGGTGGTGCTTCATGCCTGTCATCTTGGCACTTTGATAGGCCCAGTCATTTGGATTGAGCTTCTAAATTGGATACCAGCCTGAGCACAAGTGAGATCCCCATCTCTGAAGAATAAATAATGGCTGTATGTCATGCAGGCACCTGGAATACCGGCTGAGGGAATAGGTTAGTCTGATAACAACACTTGAAGATTGCTGGGAGCTATAATACCAGGGCACTCTATGGAGGGTAACAAAACGAGACTCTGTCTCAATACATAAATGGAGAAAACCACTGGCATGTGTCTTACCCCTCATTTTTACTTTTGACCACAGATCTAGTGTTGAAATTTTAACCCTAGATTAGATGACAACTGGAGAAATTATTCTCTCAGAGGTAAATAGTTATTTTTCCAAAACCTCTATTTGTTGAGCCTTTGGATTTTACGTAACTCTGACCCTTTGATATCCTAGAATCTTATAGTCACTCTAAAATACCCACATAGTGAATTCTTGACTCAAATTAGGCTTTTCATATGCACACTAAATTATCCAGAGTATAGGGAGGCACCTGTGGCTCAATGGGTATAATGCAAATCCTATACATTGAGGGTGGTGGATTCAAATTTGGCCCCAGCCAAACTGCAACAACAACAACAAAAAAAAATAACCAGGTGTTGTGGCAGGTGCCTATAGTCCCAGCTACTCTGTACGCTGAGGCAAGAGATCACCTAAGCCCAGGAGTTGGAGGTTGCTGTGAACTATGTGATGCCATGGCACTCTACAGAGGGTGATACAGTGAGACTATGTCTCTACAAAAAAAAAAAATCCAGAGTATACCCTCCACCCTTTCTGTTGAGCTCCTTCAATCTGGGTCAATATTGCCTTGCCCTAATCAGTCCCAAGCCAGGGACAAGATATCTCTGGACAATGCCTACCCATCAGATCAACTGGCAATATCCTAACCAACCAACCCCAAAATCACTTGTCCTGACTCATTGTTTCACCGTCGGGGGCCCTAATAAATCTTCTCCTTTATGTAGTCCCCTATTCCATGTGCCTACTGATTTCTCCTCATAATTCTGAACTTGGAAACACTGCCTGACATACTTTCTCTCTTTTTTTCCTCCCTCCCTCCCTCCCTCTCTCCCTCCCCCCCCTCCCTCCCTACCTCTCTTATTTCTTTCTTTCTGTCGTTATTTTTCATGAGACAGAATCTCACTCTGTTGCCCAGGCTAGAGTGTCATGGCCTCAGCCTAGCACACAGGGACATTAAACTCTTGGGTTGAAGGGATCCTTCTGCCTTAGCCTCTGGAGTAGCTGGAACAAAATTCAATGGCCACAATGCTTGCCTATCTTTCCTATTTTAGTAAAAAAAACAGATGGGAGATTGTGGTTGAGGGTGTCTTGCTATTGCTCAGCCTTGTCTCCAACTTATGAGCTCAGGGGATCAGGCCACCTTGTCCTCCCAGAGTATCCAAATATTATAGTCATGCGTGCATATGTCATTGAGTTCTACTTAAGTAATGACCTTATCATGGGTATTGAGGAGAGTTTAATAATCAGGCCCTGGTGACACACAGGGATTATGGCAGAACATTTTGCATATCCATGGTGGCAGATATCACCATAATTATGCACATATCTCTTTTATGCTTATCAGGTTTCATTAATGATTGTGTATTGAACTTAATGGCCCAGTATAGCTGTTCTACTTCCTTTGTGGCCAAGAATACAATGGTTTGCACGTACCTGGCATGCAGGTCAGAAATGTTGGAACTTTCCAGATAGGCTGATATTTCCCATGTTTATCATAAATAACTGAAGCTATGGAGTACACTACTGGACACATTGCCTAACCAGATTTTTAGAGAAGACTTTCAGTGAACCACCTACTGTCCCAAACAAGCCTATTCTAGATAAAGAAGCACAAAAAGTAGAATTGAGAAATAGGTAACATACCTGTCGGGTCTTTCAAATCACTGTCCAATCTTTGGGCTGGGGTTCCTGATCTATATAAGATCTCAGGGCATCAGTTGGTATAAATCACACTCTTCCACTTTCTTACAAATCAATGACATGAAAAGAAAAGGAAGTATGTTGAATACCTTGGCTACAGATACAAACAAACTTTACTAAGCAGGAATTGAGTGTGGACAAATGAACCCCATACTATTTAAACCCAATGACAAACCTGGACAGCCAATACACATGCTTAGCAGGAATAAAGTTAAGCTTAAAGATGGTAACACAGGGCAAGACCCATTGTGATGTCATACATGGTGACCATGTAGTGACTTATCCTGTAATGTCCTGGGATCCAGACTTCTGCACAAAGATAATAAGTCACCATTTCTGCACACCTCAGCTGGGGTCCCTCAGGTGTTTGAACCAGGATACTTCTAAGTTCTCCATGAACAAACAGAGAAGTGATCTCCAATTTGTGCCTTATTGATTCTATTGACAGTTGAGATTCCTAGCACTAGGCTGACACAACAGTTGAGATTTTGTGTAGCAGTGTGACTCAACCTGCATCACAGCTGACAAAACTGCATGGAGTGACTTAAGTGGGATGTTATTTCTTTTTCTTTTTTTTTTTTTTGAGACAGATTTTCATTTTGTCACCCTCAATAGAGTATATGACATGATAGCTCACATCATACTCCAACTCCTGGGCACAGGCAATTCTTTTGCCTCAACCTACTGAGTCACTGATAATCCAGATACTTGCCAAAATGCCTGGTTATCTTTGTTGCAGTTTGGCCTTGGCCAGGTTCAAACTCACCACCCTCTTTATGTGCAGCCACCGCCCTATACACTGAGGCACAAGTACTGCCCACGGGATACAATTTCAAGGAACTCTTTTGACACCTACCCCAAAATATCCATTTGAGAGGCACTTACAAATTTACTCTGCCTAGTTACAGTCTCAATTTGGTCAAACTTTCACATGTCTTTTTTTTTTTTTTACCTTCACATGTCTTAAGCATGCAGATTCCACTTGAACCTCCAAGCCAATTCTGGCCTTTTTAGATGATAAAAATGTTTATTGGTTGATTTGTTGGTTTGTTTGTGTATGGGTATTTTTAATATATGGTTTCCACATATGGCCCAGACTAGTCTTTTTGTGGCCTCAGCCTAGATCATAGAAACCTCAAACTCCAAGATTCAGTCAATCCTCATGCCTGAGACTCCCATGTGGCTAAAGACTACAGGTGCCTGTCACAATGCCTAGACAATTTATCACTTTTTAGTAGAGACAGAGTCTGACTGTTGTTCTGTCTGTTCTCAGAATGGCCTCGTTCAAGAACTCCACTCATATCAGCCTGCCAGAGGGCTAGGATTATAGTAGTGAGCCACCAAGTTTCTCCATTTTATCTTTCTTTATTTCCCTCCATCCCTTTGCCCCTCCTTCACTTTAACCTTTCTTCTTCCAATACTCTCTCTCATTCCTTGCTCTCTCCATTCTTTTCTTTCCTTCATCCCTTTCTTTCCTCTATCTCTCTCTTCTAAACCTTAATGGAAACTTCTCTAGTAAAGTGATCCCTGAATGTGTAGTCTTGAACTCTATACTTAAATTGTGTGAATTATGTATTGTATGAATTATATCTGAATAGAGTTGTTTTTTCCCTTAATCAATGGGCTGTTATCCATGAGGAAAATGGTGGAAAACTTTAACCAATATATAAGCTTAAATGAGCACCATAGCTCACACCTATAATCCCAGCAATTTCAGAGCCCGAGGCAGAAAGATCACTGGAAGCTAAGGGATTTCAGCCCAGACTGAGCAACATAGGAAGATCACAATTCTCCATGAAATAAGTGCAAAACTTCCCCAGCACTGGTGGCATGGGCCTGTATTCTCAGCTGCTAAGAATATAAACTCAGGAGGATCACTTGAGGTTAGTGGCTTGCATTTCCTTGATCTATGATGGTACCAATGCATTTTTCTGGGGAAAAGGGGGAAATGCAGCATCCAATCTATAAAAGATATACTGTATAGGTGCAGGAAAAGTCTGGTAGCATACAAGATATTTTATATGTGTGTCCCAAATGGGATTTATTACCAGGATTTCCATTCTAGCTCAATATGGGAAAATCAACTAATAGAACACTCTACATTAATAGAGCCAGTAAGAAAAATCAAATGGTCACCTCAAGAGACAGAGAAAAGGCTTTTAACAGAGGCAACATATCTTGTTGATAAAATATTTTCAAAATCTTAGATGAGACTGGAATGTCTTCAGGACTACTAATGGGATTTACAGATTACTGGATACATGTAACATGCTATATTCACATGATGGAATATTTTTCAACAATCAAAAGGAATGAAGTGCAGTTATGTTACAATAAGAATGAACCTTAAAATCATTATGATAAGGGAACAAGGCCACTTACAAAAGAACACACAGAGCATGACTGAACTCATGAGATCAACACAAGGCCAAATGTCTGCTAGGAGTAGAGGGCAGGTGGGGGTGAATGGTGGGGAAGATGAAACTGACTGCTTATCAGTATTAGCGTTCCTTGTATGGAGGTAGAAAATAGGTTCTAAAATTAGATTGTGATGATAGCTGTACAATTGTGTGACTATGCTAAAAGATGCAGAATTTTACATTTTCAAAGTGTGAACTACTTATTTCAGTGAAGCTACTTCATGATGTTTTCCAAAACTTGAGGTGCTCAAAAGGCTCACCACACAAGATGTACCCAGGTCATGAGAGTATTTGAGAGACAGTTAACCCTATCTGCCTGCTCACACACAGCTTACCATGAATTGACATGGAAGTCACATTGTTCCATTCTACCAAAGTTGTCATTTTCTTGTTCCTTGAGACAATCTCTGACTCCTTCCCCCTGGGTAGAGTACTTTGACATCATCATAGGTAACCACAATCTCAAACACCTGGGCTCAACAGATCGTATAGCCTCAGCCTTCTGAGCATCTGGAAGTCCAGGTGGTTCCCCACAGTGCCCAGTTAATTCGGAACACAAGCTTCTGACTCCCAGAGTGTTAGGATTACAGGTGTGAGCTATCAATCTAGACCTTGAAGTTAGGTTATTTTTCAAACTACAGTTGGTTGGTTGGTGGCCAGTGGTGGTGCTTCATGCCTGTCATCTTGGCACTTTGGGAGGCCCATTCAGTTGGACTGTCTAAGCTTCTGAATTGAAGACCAGCCTGAGCACTAGTGAGATTCCCATCTATGAAGAATAAAAACCAGCCAGATGGTATGTAGGCACCTGGAGTCCCAGCTGAGGGAATACTTTCACTTGATGACAACACTTGAAGTTTGCTGTGAGCTACGATACCAGGGCACACTACCAGGGCAACAAAATGAGACTCTGTGTCAATACATAAATGGAATTCTGTGGTGTCACACAGATCATAGCAACCTCCACTCCTGGACTTAGGCCATTTTCTTATCTCACCCTCCCAAGTAGCTGGGACTATAGATACCTGCCACAATGCCTGGCTATCCTTTATCTTTTTGACTATGAATCTAGTGTTCACATATTCCCCCTAGATTAGATGTCAACTAGAGGAATTACTCTCTCATAGGGAACTAGTTTTCCTACGAACCCTATTATACAAGCCTTTGGAGCTCTTGACTCAAATTAGGCTTTTCTTATGTACACTAAAAAATCCAGATTATATTGGGTGGCATCTGTGGCTCAAAGAAGTAGGGCACTGGCCCCATATGCTGGAGGTGGTGGGTTCAAATCCAACCCCAGCCAAAAACTGCAAAAAAAAAAATACAGATTATACCCTCCAGCTCTTCTGTTGTACTTTTTAATCTGGGCCAATATTCCCTTGGCCCAATAAGTCCAACTCCAGGGACTAAACACCTCTGGACATCCCGTACCCATCAGATAAACTGGCAATCTCCTAAGGAACCAACCACAAATGAACTTATCCTTACTCCTTGTTCCCTCCTCCCCTTGGGGGCCCCAATAAATTTCCTCCTTTATGTAGTCTCCTATTCCATCTGCCTACTGACCTCTCTTCATAATTTTGTTCTTGGAAACTGTGCCTAGGAACTCTTTCTTTCTTTCTTTCTTTCTTTCTTTCTTTCTTTCTTTCTTTCTTTCTTTCTTTCCTTCCTTCCTTCCTTCCTTCCTTCCTTCCTTCTTTCCTTCCTTCCTTCCTTCCTTCCTTCTTTCTTTCTTTCTTTCTTTCTTTCTTTATTTATTTATTTATTTATTTATTTATTTTTCCTGAGACAGACTCTCACTCCATTCCCTAAGATAGACTTTCCATGACCTCAGCCTAACACACAGCGACATCCAACTCTAGGGTTGAAGGAATCCTCATGCCTCAGCCTCAGCAGTAGCTGGAACTACAAGCAAGGGATAAAACGCTTGATTACCTTTTATATTTAAGTGGAAACCAGGTGGGAGATGTGGGCTGATGGTGTCTTTCTGTTGCTCGTCCCTGTCTCCAAAACATGAGCTCAGGGAATAAGCCCACCTTGACCTCAGAGAGAATTCAAATATTGTAGTCATGCATGGCAAAAGGCATTGAACTCTACTTAAGAAATAACCTTATCAGGGGTTTTGAGGAGTTTCCAATCCTCTGGCCTTGGTGACAAACAGGGATTATGTCAGGACTGTTTTGCATATCTGTGGGGGCAGATCATCACAATTATGCATGGATCTCTTTTTTGCTTATCAGATTTCATTAATGATTGTGTATTAAACATGTGACCGAAAATAACTCTTCAACATCCTATGTGGCCAAGAAGCCAAAAGTTTGGACACACATAGCACAGAAGTCAGGAATATTGGAACTTTCAAGATAGGCTTATATTTCCAATGATCATCATAAATAACTGCAGGTATGGAGTACACTACTGGATAAATTGCCTAACTAGATTTTGAGAGACAACCTTCAGTTGGACACCTACCATCCCAAAAAGGCTTTTCTAGCGAAAGAAGTAAAACATCACAAAAAAATAGAACTGAGAATGGTGTAGCATACCTGTTATGTCTGTCAAATCACTGTCTGAATTTGGGGCCCGAGTTCTTGTTCTATAACATCCCAGGATGTCACTAGGTATAAACCACAGTCTTCCTTTGACTTAAAAACTCATGACGTGAATAGGAAAGGAAGGGTTGTTGAATCCCCGGGCCAGATATAAAAACAAAGTTTTGGAGGCAGAAATTGACTGTGGAGAAAAGAAGCCCACCCTTTTGTAACTGAAGGACAGACCCAGACAGCCACTACACATGCTTAGCAGGAATAAGGTTAAGCTTAAAGATGGTAACCCAGGGTAACACCCATTGTGATGTCATCCATAGTGACTATGTAGTGACTTCATCCTATAATGTCCTGAGATTCATGTTTCTGGTCAAAGGTACTAAGTCGCCTTTTCTGGTCACTTCAGCTGGTGTCCCTCAAGTGTTTGAACCAGGACACTTCATAGCCCTCCATCCACAGACAGAGAAGTGATCACTCATTTGTTCCTTATTGATTCTATTGACAGTTGAGATTCCAGGCACTAGGCAAACACAACATTTGAGATTTTGTACAGCAGTGTGACTCAAGCTGCATCAGAGCTAACAAAACTGCATGGAGTCACTTATGTAGGATGGTATTTTTTTTGTTGTTGTTGTTGTTTTTCCTTGAGACAGAGTTTGACTTTTTCACCCTTGGTAGACTGTCGTGGCATTACAGCTCACAGAAACCTCCAACTACTGGGCTTAGGCCATTCATTGCCTCAGTCTCCTGAGTAGCTGAAATTACAGGCACCCACCACAACACCTGGAATTTTTTTGTTCCAGTTTGGCCAGTGCTGAGTTTGAACAAACCACCCTTGTTATATGGGGTCAGCACCCTACCCAATGAGTGATCAGCTCTTCCTATGGGATGCTATTTGAAGGAACTGCTTGACACCTACTGCAAAACTTCCATTTGAGAGATGCTTACAAATATACTATGCCTGGCTACAGCCTCAATTAGGTCAAACCTTCACAGGTCTTAAGCATGTCTACTTTGCTTGAAATATCAAGGTAATTCTGTTTTTTTTAGATGATGAACATGTTTGTTGGTTGGTTTATCAGTTTGTCTGTAAATAGGTGTTTGCAGGGGTATATTTTAGATACGGTTTCTGTATGTGGCTTAGGATAGTCTTTCATGGCCTCACCTAGATCATAGCAACCTCAAACTGCAGGATTCAGGCAATCCTCCTGCCTGAGTTTCCCATATGGCTCGGAATTTGGGTGCCTGCTGCAATACCTAGATAATTTTTCACTTTTTAGTAGAGACAGGGTCTGATTCTTGCTCTGTCAGTTCTTAGCACCCCCTCATTCAAGAACTCCACTCATCTCAGCCTGACAGAGGGTAGGATTATAAAGATGTGAGTGAGCCAACATGATTACTATTTTCTCTTTCTTTGTTTCCCTCTCTGCCTCCTGCCCTTCACCCCTCCCTCTCTTTATCCTTCCTTTCTCCTATTATTTCTCTCTCATTTGCTTGCTCTCTACCTTCTCTTGTATCCCTCATTCCTTTCTTTCCTCTACACTTTAAGGGAAACTTCTCTAGTAACAAACAAGCAAACTTTGCAAGCAATCCCTGAGTGTGTACTCTTAAACTCTATACTTTAAATGGGTGAATTGTAGAGTGTGTGAATTATATATGAATAGAGTTGTTATTTTTTAATCTACAGGTTGTTATCTATGATGAAAACAGAGAAAAACTTTCACCAAACCTAAGCATGGATTAGCACCATAGCTCATACCTATGATCCCAACAATTTCACAGGCCAAGGCACAAAAATCACTGGAAGCTAAGGAATTTTAGTCCAGACTGAGAAACGTAGCAAGGTTCCACTTGTCCAAGAAATAAGTGTAAATCTTCCCCAGCAATGGTGGCATGGGCCTGTACTCTAAGCTGCTGAGAATCATAAACTCAGTAGGATCACTTGAGTTTAGCAGCTTGCATTTCCTTGAGCCATGATGGTACCAATATATTTTCTCTGGGAAAAGGAGGAAATGCAGTATCCAATTTATAAGAGATATAGTGTATAGGTTCATGAAAAATCTGTTGTTGGTTGAGTGTGCATGGATGTGTGTATAGGTATTTTTGAGGTACGGTTTCCATGTACGGCCCAGGCTCATCTTTCATGGCATCAGGCTAGATCATATCAACCTCAAACACCAGGATTCAGACAATCTTCCTGCCTGAGACTCCCATGTGGCTAGGAGTACAGGTGCTTGTCACAATTCCTAGATAATTTTCACTTTTTACTAGAGATGGGATCTGACCCTTGCACCCTCCATTCCCAGCACCCCCTCGTTCAGGAACTCCACTCACCTCAGTGTGCCAGAGGGCTAGGATTATAGGTGTGAGCCACCACGTTTGGTCATTTTCTCTTTCTTTGCTTCCCTCCCTCTCTCCTCTTTGCCCTTCATTCACTTTATCCTTCTTTCCTCCAATTCTCTCTCTCTCATTGTCTTGCTCTCTCGATTCTTTTCCTCCCTTAATTTTTTTATTTCCTCTACATTTCTCTTCTACACTTTAAGGGAAACTTCTTTACTAACAAACAAACTATACAAGTGATCCTTGAATGTGTATACTTGAACTATATACTTAAATTGGATAAATTATGGACACTTTGAATTTTATCTGTGTTGTGTTGTTTTTTTTTTTTTTTTTTTTTTTGTAACCTACAGGCTTTTACCTATGAGGAAAATAATGGACAACCTTCACTAATACATAAATCTGAATGCAGACTATAGCTCACCCCTGTAATCCCAGCAATTTCAGAGGCCGAGGCAGGAAAATCACTGGATGCTAAGGGGTTTCAGACAAGAATGAACAACACAGTGTGACCCTACCTGTCTAGGAAATAAATGCAAAACATCCCTAGCAGTGGTGGTGTGGTCCTGTACTCTCAGCTGATGGAAGGATAGAGTAAGGAGGATCATTTGAGGGTAGTACCTTGCATTTTCTTCAGCTATGATGGTACCAATGTATTTTTTCTGGGGGGGCAAAGGGGGAAATACAGTATCTAATCTATAGGAAATATACTATATATGTGTAGGAAAAGTACAGAAGCATACAAAATACTGTATACATGTGTACCAAATGGGATTTATTACCAGGATTGTTAGTCTAGCTCCATATGGGAAAATCAACTAATCGAGCACGCTACACTAATATAATAAATAAGAAAAATCACACCATCACCTCAAAAGACTCCCTCCAAAAAGGCTTTTGATAGAAGCAACATATCTTGTTGATAAACACTTTCGAAATTGTAGTTGAGAAGGGAACATATTCAGGACTATGCATGGGATTTACAGATGATTGGATGCATGTAAAGTACTATATTCACACAATGGGATTAAGGAATCCTCTTGCCTCTGCCTCTGGAGTATCCAGAACCACAGGAAAGTGCCACCAGTCTTTGCTACCTTTTCTATTTCAGTAGAAACCAAGTGGGAGAATGGGGCTGATGGTGTCTTGCTGTTGCTCAGCCTTGTCTCCAAAACATGAGCTCAGGAGATAAGTGCACTTGGACTCCCAGAACATCCAAACATTGTAGTCATCCATGGGAAAAGTCATTGAGCTCTACTTAAGAAATAACTTTATAGGGAGCTGTGAGGACTGTGCAATCCTCAGACCTCAGTGACACGTGGGGATTATTTTAGGACTATTTGGCATATCTGTGGTGACAGATTATCTTCAAATTATGCACAGATCTCTTTTTTGATGATCATGTTTTATTAGTATTTGTGTATTGAATATGTGGGCCAATATAACTCTTCTACATCCTATGTGGTGTAGGAAGCCAAAAGTTTCTTTGGCACATAGGTCAGGAATGTTGGAACTTACCAGATAGGCTGATATTTTTCAATATAATCAAAAATACCTGAAGCTATGGAGTACAATACTAACAATATTTTCTATAACTCTTCTACGTCCTTTTGGCGAGGAAGCCAAAAGTTTGGACACACCTGGCATATAGGTCAGGAATGTTGGAACTTACCAGATAGGCTGATATTTTTCAATATAATTAAAAGTAACTACAGCTATGGAGTACAATACTAGAAATATTTTCTAATCAGATGTCAAAAGAGGACCTTCACTGGGACATCTACCTTCCCTAACAAGCCTATTCTAGACAAAGAAGTAAAGAATCACAAAAAGTAAAACTGAGAATTGTGAGATGTACCTGTCAGGTCTGTCAAATCACTATCTTAACTTTGGGCTCATGTTCTTGGCCTACAAAATCCCAGGAGAGCACTAGTTCTAAACAACACTCTTCCATTTTCTTACACATCAATGAATTGAAAAGGAACAGAAGGTTTGTTGAATTCTTTGGCCACAGATACAAAGGAACCTTAGGAACCAGGAATTGAGTGTGGGAAAAAGAACCCCATACTTTGTAACAGTTTGAACACCACAACATACCAGGACAGCAACTACAAATATTTAGCAGTTATAAGGTTAAGCTTGAAAATGGTAACCCAGGGAAAATATTTTATACATGTATCCCAAATGGAATTTAGTATCAAGAATGTCAGCCTAGCTCAATATTGGAAAATCAACTAAAAGAACACACTAGAATAAGAATATAATCAATAAGAAAAACCACATGGTTGCATAAAGAGAAAAAGTAAAGGCTTTTGACAGAGGCAAAATATCTTCTTGATAAAATCTTTTAAAAATCTTTGATGAGAAGTAAACGTGTTCAGGACTACTAATGGCATTTAACAATGATTAGATACACATAACATGCTATATTCACATGATGCAATATTTTTCAACAATCAAAAAGAATGAGGTGCACAGTTATGTTACAGTAGGAATTAACCTTAAAATCATTATGATAAGAAATCCAGGACACTTGCAAAAGACCACACAAGGCATGCCTGAACTCAGAAGAAAACATCAAGACAAGGCCAACTGCCTGCTAGGATAAGGGGGCAGGTAGGAGAGGGTGGCGGGGTAGATGAAAGTGACTACTAGTAGGTATTGACATTCTTTTTGGAGTGGAAGAAGACAAACATCTAAAATTAGATTGTGATAATAGTTGTACAATTGTGTGAATATACTACGAAACACAGAATTATACAATTTCAAAGGGTGAACTACTTATTTGAATGAAGCTTCTTGACAATGTTTTCCAATACTGGAGCTGCCAAAAGGCTAACAACATAAGAAATGCCCAGGTCCTGAGAGTACTTGAGAGACAGTCACCCCATCTGTCTGCTCACACACAGGTTACCATGAATTGACATGGAAGGCACATTGTTCCATCCTACCAAAGCTGTCTTTTTCTTTTTCCTTGAGACAGAGTCTGACTCCTTCCCCATGGGCAAAGTGCCCTGACATCATCATACCTAACCACAAATTCAAACTCCTTGGCTCAACACATCCTATTGCCTCAGCCTCCTGAATATCTGGGAGTCCAGGTGCTCCCCACAGTGCCCAGTTACTTTGGACCACCTGCTTATGCCTCCCAGAGTGTTAAGATTACAGGTGTGATCCAGCACTACAGAACTTGAAGTTGGGATATTTTTCAAACTATGGTTGGTAGCCAGTAGTGGTGCTTCATGCCTGTCATCTTGGCACTTTGGGAGGCCCAGTCGGTTGGATTGTCTGAGTTTGTGAATTGGAGACCAGCCTGAGCTAGTGAGATCTGCATCACTGAAGAATAAAAAATGGCTGGATGTTATGCAGGTGCCTGGAGTCCCAGCTGAGGGAATAGGTTCACTTGATGGCAACACTTAATGTTTCCTGTGAGCTATGACACCAGGGCACTATCCCAAGGGCAACAAAATGAGACTCTGTCTCAATAAATAAATGGAGAAAATAATTGGTAGTGGAGTTACCCCTCATTTTTAGTTTTTTGGGGTTTTTTAGAGACAGAGTCTCACTTTATCACCCTCAGTAGATTTCTGTGACATCACACAGATCACAGCAATATCCAACTCCTCTGCTTAGGCGATTTTCTTGTCTCAGCCTCCTGAGTAGCTGGGACTACAGGTTCCTGCCATAACACCCGTTTATCATTTATACTTTTAACCACAGATCTAGTGTTAAAACATTTTCCCTATATTAAATGTCAACTAGAGAAATTATTCTCTCATAGGGAAATTGTTTTCCTACAATCTTTATTAGTCAAGCCTTTGGATTTTATGTAACTCTGATTCTTTGATATCTTGGATTCTTGTAGTCACTCTAAACTTCCCACACAGTGAATTCTTCACTCAAATCAGGCTTTTGTTATGCACACTAAAATTCCAGATTATACCCTCAACCTCTTTTGTGGTGCTTTTCAATCTGGGCCAATATTCCCTTGCCCCAATCAGTCCACAACTAGAGACCAGACATCTCTGGACAACTCCTACCCATCAGATCATCTGGCAATTTCCTAAGGAGCCAACCACAAAAGAACTTGTCCGGAATCATTGTTCTCTCCTCCCCCCTAGAGTCTACAGTAAATCTTCTCCTTTATTTTGTAGCCTATTCCATCTACCTACTGACCTCTCCTCATAATTTCACTCTTGGAAAATGTGCCTAGCACATTTTCTTTCGTTCTTTCTTTTATTATTTCTCATGAGACAGACTCTCACTCTTTTCCCCAGGCTAGATTGTCAGACTAGCACACAGCAACTTTCAACTCTTGTGTTGAAGGAATTCTTCTGCATCAGCCACTGGAGTAGCTGGAACTATAGGCAAGTGAGAAAATGCTTGACTACCTTTTCTATTTGAGTAGAAACTGGGTGTGAGATAGGGACTGAGGGTATCTTTCTGTTGCTCAGCCCTGTCTTCAACACATGAGTTCTGTGGATCAGCCCACCTTGGCCTCACAGAGCATCCAAATGTTGTAGTCATGCAAGGCAAAAGTCATTGAACTCTATTTAAGAATTGACCTTATTGGGGGCTTTGAGGACTGTCGAATCCTCAGGCTTCCCTGACACATAGGGATTACGTCAGGACTGTTTTTGCATATCTGTGGGGGGAGATCACCAAAATTATGCACAGATCTCTTTTTTGCTTATCAGGTTTCATTAATGATTGTGTATTAAAATTGTGACCCGACATAACTCTTTAATGTCCTATGAGGCTAGGAAGCCAAAAGTTTGGAAATATCTAGCATGGAGGTAAGGAATGTGGGACCTTTCTAGATAGGCTGATATTTCCCATGATCATCATAAATAAATGCATGTATGGAGTACACTACAGGACAAATTTCCTAACCAGATTAGGTCCTGAGAGAGGACCTTGAGGGAGACACCCACTATCCCAAACAAGCCTATTCTAGAGAATAAAATAAAACATCATGAAAAGTAGAACTGAGAATTTTGTGAAGTATCTGTTAGGTCTGTCAAATCACTGTCCAATCTTTGGGCTCAAATTATTGTTCTATAAAATCCCAGGGCAGGCATTATTTATAAACCACACTCTTCCATTTGCTTACAAATCCATTACATGAAAAGGAAAGGAAGGGTTGTTGAATCCCTTCACCATACATACAAACAATCTTTAGGAAACAGGAATTGAGTGTGGAAAAAAGAACTCCACGCTTTTGTAACAGTTTGTTGAACCCAATGACCAACCCTGATAGCCACTCTACATGGTTAGCAGGCATAAGATTAAGCTTAGAGATAGTAACCCAGGTCAATATCCATTGTGATTTCATTCACAGACTTCATCCTGTAGTGTCCTGGGATCCAGGATTCTGTTCAAAGACACTAAATGGCCTTTTCTGTTCACTTCAGCTGGTGTCCCTCAAGTGTTTGAACCAGGACACTGCTTAGCGATACATCCACAGAGACAGATGTGATCTTCCATTAGTGCCTTATTGATTCTATTGACTTTTGCGATTCCCAGCACTAGACTGACACAGCAGTTGAGATTTTGTACAGCAGCATAACTCAAGCTGCAACACAGCTGACAAAAGTTCATGGAGTCACTTAAGTAGGACACTATTTGTCTGTTTGTTTGTTTTTTCTTTGTGACATAGTTTCACTTTGTCACCCTCGGTAGAGTACTGCGGGATTGCAGCTCATAGCAACATCCAACTCCAGGGCGTCAGTGACTCTATTGCCTCAGCCTATTGTGGACTAAAGGCACCTACCACAACACCAGGCTATTTTTGGCCATGGATGGGTTTGAACTCACTACCTTCATTATATTGGCCAATGCCCTACCCACTGAGCTGCAGGCACCATTCTTGGTATGCTATTTCAAAGACCTATTTGACACCTACCATAAAAGATCTGTTTGAGAGAAAGTTACAAATTTACTATGCTTAGCTACAACCTCAATTTGGTCATAGCTTCACAGTTCTTAAGATTGTCTACTTTGCTTGAAAAGTCAAGGTAATTCTGGTCTTTTTTTTTTTTTTTTGAGACAGAGCCTCAAGCTGTCCCCCTGGGTAGAATGCTATGGCTTCACTGCTCACAGCAACCTCCAACTCCTGGGCTCAAGCGAGTCTCCTGCCTCGGCCTCCCAAGTACCTGGGACCGCAGGCACCTGCCACAATGCCCGGCTATTTTTTGGTTGCAGCCATTGTTGTTTGGTGGGTCTGGGCTGGATTCAAACCCACCACCTTAGGTGTATGTGGTTAGCGCCTTAGCCGCTTGAGCCACAGGCGCCAAGCCTCTGGTCTTTTTAGATAATGAAAATGTTTGTTGGTTTGTCTGTGCATGGGAGTGTGTATGGGTCTTTTTGAGATAAGGTTTCCATATGTGGCCCAAGCTAGTCTTTTCATGGCATCAGCCTAGATGATAGCAACCTCAAAGTCCAGGATTCAGTCAGTCCTCCTCTTTGGAACTCCCATGTGGCTAGAACTACAGGTGCCTGTCACAATGCCTAGATATATTTTTTTTTATTTTTTAGTAGAGACAGGGTCTGACTCTTGCTCTGTCCTTTCTCAGCACACCCTCATTCAAGAAATCCACTCATTGCAGCCTGCCAGAGGGCTAGGATTGTAGGTGTGAGCCACCAAATTTGGTCATTTTCTCTCTTTGTTTTCCTCCCTCCCTCTACTTTGTACCCTACCTTTATCCTTCCGACCTCTAATTGTGTCTCTCTCATTTGCTTGCTATCTCTATTCTTTTCTTTCCTTCATTTCTTTCTTTCCTAGATCTCTCTCCTCTAAACCTTAAGGAAAACTTCTCTAGGAACAAACATACAAACTATACAAGTGATCCCTGAATGTGTAGTTTTGAACTCTATACTTGAAATGGTTGAATTGTGGAGTGTGTGAATTGTTTCTGTATAGAGTTGTTAGTTTTTAATGTATGGGCTGTTATCTATAAGGAAAATAGAGAAAAACCCTCACCAAAAAATAAACACGGATGTGCATCATAGCTAGTACCTATTGTCCCAGCAATTTCAGAGACTGAGACAGAAAGATCACTGGAAGCTAAGGGGTTTCAGACCAGACTGAGAAACATAGTAAGACCTCACTTCTCCTAGAAGTAAGTGCAAAACTTCCCCAGCCATGCTGGCATGGGCCTGTAATTTCATTTGAGAAAAGGATACATTAGGAGGATCACTTGTGTCTACCAACTTAGATTTTCTTGAGCTATGATTTTTACAGTGTATTTTTCTGGGGCAAAGGTGGAAACACAGTATACAACAATCTATAAGAGACATACTGTATAGGGCAGTGCCTGTGGCTCAGTGAGTAGGGTGCTGGCCCCATATGCTGAGGGTGGCAGGTTTGAACCTGACCCAGGCCAAACTGAAAAAATATAGCCAAGAGTTCTGGCAGGGGCCTGTAATCCCACCTACTTGAGAGGATGAGGCAAAATAATCACCTAAGCCCAGGAGTGGAGGGTACTGTGAGCTGTGACACCATGTTACTCTTCCAAGGGCAATAAAGTGAGACATTGTCTCTAAAAAATAAATAAATAAATAATAATAATAAATAAAAATATATACTGTAAAGATTCAAGAATAGTCTTGTAGCATACAACATATTTTATACACGTATCCCAAATGGGATCTATTACCAGGATTGCCAGTCTAGCTCCATATGGGAAAATCAAATATTAGAACACACTACATTAATAGAATCATTAGGAAAAACTGCATGGTCTCCTCAAGAGATACAGAAAAGGCTTTTGACTGAGGCAACATATCTTTTTTTTTTTTTTTTTTTTTTTTTTGAGACAAAGCCTCAAGTTGTCCCCTGGGTAGATTGCCATGGCATCACAGCTCACAGCAACCTCCAACTCCTGGGCTCAAGTGAGTCTCCTGCCTCAGCCTCACAAGTATCTGGGACCACAGGTGCCTGCCACAATGCCCAGCTATATTTTGGTTGCAGCCATCATTGTTGTTTGGTGGGTCCAGGCTGGATTCAAACCTGCCACCTTAGATGTATGTGGCTGACGCCTTAGCCACTTGAGCCACAGGTGCTGAACCGAGGCAACATATCTTGATGATAAAATCTTTTAAAAATCTTCTATGAGAATTGAATGTCTTCAGCACTACTAAGAGGATTTATAGATGATTGGTTACATATAATGTGCTATACTCACATGATGGATTATTGTTCCACAATCAAAAGGAATGAGGTGCACAATTATGTTATAATAGCAATGAAGTGTAAAATCATTATGATAAGGGAACAAGGCCAGTAATTAAACTACAGAGATTATGACTCAACTCAGAAGAAAACATCAAGACAAGGCCAATTGTCTCCTAGCATTAGGGGGCAAGGTTGAGGGGAAGATGAAAGTGACTCCTGGTAGGTATTGACACTCTTTGTGTGTGGGAAGAAGACAAAGTTCTATAATTCGATTGTTATAGGAGTTGTACAACTCTATAACTCTACTGAGAAACACAGAATTCTGCCCATTCAAAGGGTGAACTACTTATTTCAAGGAAGATACTTGACGATGTTTTCCAAAAACTTGATGTGCTCAAAAGGCTCAACACATAAGTACCAAGGTCGTGAGAGTACTTGAGAGACAGTCAACCCTATCTCCTTGCTCACACATAAGCTACCATGAATTGCCATGGAAAGCACATCGTTCCATCCTACTAAAGCTGTCATTTTCTTTTTTCTTGAGGCAGAGTCTGATGCCTTCCCCCTGGGTAGAGGACCCCGGCATCATCATAGCTAACCTCAATCTCAAAATCCTGGGCTCAGCAATTCCTATTGTCTCAGCCTTCTGAGCATGTGGGAGTCCAGGTGTCCCCACACAGTGCCCAGTGACTTTGGACCACGTGTTTCTACCTCCTAGAGTGTTCAGATTACAGGTGTGAGCCACCACTTCAGACATTAAAGTTGGGATATATTTCAAACTACGGTTTGTGGCCAGTGGTGATGCCTTCATGCCTGTCATCCTGGCATTTTGGGCGGCCTAGTCAGTTAGATTCTCTGAGCTTCTGAATTGGTGACCAGCCTGAGTATTAGTGAGATCCCTAACTCTGAAGAATAAAAAATGGCCAAATGTTATGCAGGCACCTGAAGCCCCAGCTGAGGGAATATTTTTGCTTCATGACAACACATTAAGATTGTTGTGAGTTATCATGCCATGGCACTCTACTGAGAGCAAAAACAAGACTATCTCTCAATACATAAATGGAGAAAACCATTGGTAGTGACTTAGCCCACCCCTCATTTTTACTTTTTGCCATGTTTACAATTTTGACATTTAATACCTAGTTCAGATTTCAACTAGAGATTTTATTCTCTGATAGGGAAATTGTATTCCTAAAACTTGTATTAGTCAAGTTTTTGGATTTTTTTTTTATTAAATCATAGTTGTGCACATTAATGCTATCATGTGTTACAGTTTGTTGTTTCCATATACAATTTGAAATATTCCCATCCAATTTGCCAACATAGCTTTCATGTCATTCTCAAAGTTGTTGTGTTAAGACATTTATATTCCACATTTAGAAAGATTCACATGTATCCTTATGGGATAGATCATAGGTGTGATCCCATCAATCCCCTTTCCTTCACCCATTCTGCACCCTCACCTCCCATCCCTCTCCCCTTTCCCTATATTCTTGAGCTAAAATTGAATTATAACTTTCCTACGATAGCTAACTATTAAATTCATTGTAGGGTTGAGTACATTGGATACTTTTTCTTCGATTCTTGAGATCCTTTCTAAGAAGAATATTTTCCAGGTCCATTCATGTAAACATGAAGGAAATAAAGTCTCCATCTTTCTTTATGGCTACATAGTATTCCATGGTGTACATATACCACAATTTATTGATCCATTTATGGGTTGATGGGTACTTGTCCTAGCAATTCTGAATTGGGCTGCAATGAACATTCTGGTACAAATATCTGTATTTTAGCATGATTTTTGGTCTTCTCAATATATACCTAGCAGTGGAATTATAGGATCAAATGGCAGATCAATTTTTAGTTCTCTCAATGTTCTTCAGATGACTTTCCAAAACAGACATATTAGTTTACATTCCCACCAGCAGTGTAGAAGTGTTCCCTTTTCACCACAACCCCTCCAGAATGTGTGATTTTGGGATTTTGTGATATGTGCTAATCTTACTGGTGTTAGATGATATCTCAAAGTAGTTTTGATTTGCATTTATCTGATGATTAATGATAGTGAGCATTTTTTCATATGTCTGTAGGCCATGCACCTGTCTTCTTCAGAGAAGTTTCCCTTCAAGTCCCTTGCCCACCCTAAGATGGAATGACTTGTTCTCTTCTTGGTAATATGTTTGGGTTCTTTGTGGATTCTGGTTATTAAAACTTTGTTAGAAACATAACCAGAAAACATCTTTTCCCACTCTGAGGGCTGTCTGCTTGCTTTTCTTACTGTGTTATTTTCTGCACAGAAGCTTTTTAGTTTGAGGAGGTCCTAGTAGTGTAATTTTGATGTTGCTTCAATTGCCCAGGAGGTCCTCCTCATAAAATATTCACCCAGGCCAATTTCTTCAAGAGTTTTCCCTACACTTTCTTCTAGTGTTTTTATAGTTTCATGTCTTAAGTTTAAATCTTTAATCCAGTGAGAATCTATCTTAGTTAGTGGTGACAGGTGTGGGTCCAGTTTCAGTCTTCTGCAGGTCACCAGCCAGTTCATCTGACACCATTTGTTAAATAGGGAATTGTTTCCTTACTCAATGTTTTTAATTGGCTTGTCAAAGATAAGGTAATGGTAGGTGGCTGGATTCATCTGTTGGTTCTCTATTCTGTTCCATACATCTACCTCTCTGTTTATGTGCCAGTACCATGCTATTTTGAGCACTATGGATTTATAGTATAGTCTGATGTCTGATAGTGTGATTCCTCCAGCGTTTTTTTTTTTATTATTATTTCTGAGTAATGTCTTAGCTATTCGAGGATTTTTCTTATTCCATATAAAATTAAATACTATTTTTTTGAGATCTTCAAAGTATGACAATGGAACTTTAATAAGAATTGCATTAAAATTATATATTGCTTTAGGTAGTATAGACATTTTAACAATGTTAATTTTTCCCAGCCATGAGCATAATATGTTTTTCCATTGTTAACATTTTCAGCTATTTCTTTTCTTAGAGTTTCATAGTTCTCTTTGTAGAGATCTTGCACATCCTTTGTTAGGTAAACTCCCAAATATTTCATCTTCTTTGGTACTACTGTGAATGTAATAGAGTTCTTGACTATTATTACAGCTTGACTGTTGTTGGTATATATAAAGGCTACTGACTTATGGGTGTTGATTTTGTTAACCTGAGACACTTCTTTATTCCTTGATCACTTCTAAGAGTTTTGTTGTAGAGTCCCTGGTAATTTCCATTTATGCAATCATGTCATCTGCGAAGAGTGAAAGTTTGATCTCTTCTGATCCTATGTGAATACACTTGATTGCCTTTTCTTCCCTAATTGCAATGGCTAAAACTTCCATTACAATGCTAAAGAGCAATGGAGACAATGGGCAACCTTGCCTGGTTCCTGATCTGAGTGAAAATGATTTCAATTTAATTACATTCAATATGATATTGGCTGTGGGTTTGTTGTAGATGGCCTCTATCAATTTGAGAAAATTACCTTCTATGCCAATTATCTTAAGTGTTCTGATCATGAAGGGATGCTGGATAATATCAAAAGCTTTTTCTGCATCAATTGAGAGGATAATATGGTATTTGTTTTTTAATTTGTTTATGTGGTGGATTATGTTTATAGATTTACGTATGTTGAACCAGCTTTGAGATCCTGGGATAAAACTCACTTGGTCATGGTGTATAATTTGTTTGATGTGTTGCTGGATTCTAGTTTTTAGGATTTTGTTGAATATTTTTTCATCAATATTCATTAGTGGTATTGGTCTATAATTTTCTATTTTTGTTGGGTCTTTTCCTGGTTTGGGGATTAAGGTGATGTTTGCTTCATAGAATGTGTTGGGTAGTATTCCATATTTTTCAATATTTTGGATAAAGTTGAGTAATGTAGGTACTAGTTCTTCTTTAAAGGTTGGGTAGAATTCTGACGTAAAGCCATCTGGTCCTGGGCTTTTTTTTTTTTTTTTTTTTTTTAGGGAGATTTTGTATAGTTAATGTTATTTCAGACCTTGAAATAGGCCTGTTCAACATTTCCACTTGGTTCTGACTAAGTCTTAGAAGGTGGCGTGCTTCCAAGTATTGGTCAATTTCCTTTAGATTTTCATATTTCTGAGAGTAAAGTTTCTTGTAGTATTCATGAAGGATTTCTTGAATTTCTGATGGGTCTGTTTTAATTTTGTCTTTACCATTTCTGATTGATGAAATTAGAGATTTAAATCTTTTTTTCTTGGTTAGGTTCGCCAAGAGCACATCACTTTTATTGACCTTCTCAAAAAATCAACTTTTTGATTTGTTAATCTGTTGTATAATCCTTTTGTTTTCAATTTCATTTAATTCTGCTCTAATTTTGGTTATTTCGTTTGTTCTGGTGGGTTTTGGATTGAAGTGTTCTTTCTTTTCCAGTTGCTTGAGATGTCCCATTAATTTGTTAACTTCCTCTCTTTCCATTTTCTTGAGGAAGGCTTGCAGTGTGATAAATTTCCCTCTTAGTACTGCATTTGCAGTATCCCAGAGGTTCTGATAACTTGTCTCTTCATTATCTTTTTGTTCCAAAGATTTGGCAATTTCTTTCTTGATCTCATCTCTGACCCAACTATCATTGAGCATAAGGTTATTTGGTTTCCACATTTTTGTTTGGCTCTGCAGATTCTTGTTACTACTGAGTTCAACTTTTATTCCATGGTGGTCTGAGATAATACAAGGGATAATTTCTACTCTTTTAAATTTGCTGAGGTTAGACTTGTGACCTAAGATGTGGTCTATTTTGGAGTGTTTTTCATGGGCTGATGAGTAAAACATGTATTCAGTTTTATTAGGGTGAAATGTTCTATAGATGTCCGTTAAATCCAAATGCTGAATGGTTAAGTTTAAATCCAAAATTTCTTTGCTAAGCTTCTTGTTGGAGAATCTATCCAGCACTGCCAAAGGAGTGTTAAAATCTCTGAATATGATGGAGCTGGGAGTAATCAGGTTGCTCATGTCTGTTAGAGTATCTCTTATAAATTGTGGTGCATTCTGGTTGGGTGCATAAATATTGATAATTGAAATTTCATCATATTGAGTATTACCCTTAACAAATATAAAGTAACCATCCTTATCCTTACTCACTTTTCTTGTTTTAAAGTCTATTGTATATGCAAATAAACCTGCAACACCTGCTTTTTTTCTGCTTTTCATTAGCTTGGAATATAGATGACCATCCCTTCACCCTGCGTCTATGCTCGTCTTCCAAAGTAAGGAGAGATTCTTGTAAACAACAGATATCTGGCCTGAGTCTTTGTATCCAATCAGCCAGTCTGTGCCTCTTTAGAGGGCAATTTAAGCTATTCACATTGATTGAGAATATTGATAAGCCTGGTATTATTTTGGGTATCGAGTTTTTCGAATGTCCAGTGGATATCTTTAATCCTTTTGCCACTGTGGAAATTGGAATTTGTCAAAATTTTCTGGGTGGGTTTATTTATGTGGTGGAGGATTGCACTGATCATTATGGAGGCTAGGTCTTAGAATATCCTGGAAGGCTGGCTTAGTTATGGAAAATTTCTTGGACATGTGAATGTCATTAAAATATTTAATTACTCCATCATAAATGAAACTCAGTTTAGCTGGATACAGGATTCTCGGTTGAAAGTTATTTTGTTTTATGAGATTAAAGTTTGATCACCACCCTCTTCTAGCAGAGAGATTTCAGCAGAGAGATCTACAGTCATTCTAATATTCTTCCCTTTGTAGGTTAAGGTTTTCTTACATCTAGGTGCTTTCAGAATTTTCTCTTTCATGTTAACTTTGGTGAAGTTGATTATGATATGCCTGGTGGATATATCTTGTTCAAGTTGATTCATGCTGGGGTTCTGAAGCTGTCTGCTATCTGAGCTTCTTGGCATGTCTGGAATGGGCTCTTTCATAATTTCATGAAGAAGCGCCTCTGTGTTTTGTGAAGCAACTTCATCGCCTTTAGGGATTTCTATAAGAGGAATATTAGTTTTCTTCAAATTATCCCATAGCTCTCTGAGCAAGTGTTCTGTTTTTACTCCCCATTTGTCTTGATCTTTCAGTGTCTGGTCGTGTTCAAAATCTTTGTTTTCAGTGTCAGAGATCCTTTCTTCTGCCTGATCCATTCTCTGAATGAGGGCTTCAACCATACTTTTCTGATCTTTGAGGGCTGTAACCTCTTGTTTTAGTATGTCATAATCTTTGATCATTTTATCTTTGAAATCATTGAATTCTTGAGACAGCTTTTGAATAATTTGAAATTCTAGTTCCCTCCTTTCCTCCATTCTGTTGATCTTATTCATTGTCCAGATTCTCAACTCGATTTCTGACATCTCACCCATCTGTTTATGAAAGGGATCTTCAATTGCATCTGCCCCATCCTTCCTTGGGGGGCTTGATCTACTCTGGTTGTTCTGGTTACCAGAGTTTTTCCGCTGATTATTCCCCATGTTGAATTTGCAACTTTCGAAGACCGTCCCTAAAACTGTTCTGCCATTAGCTTCTTCTGGTTGTCTAGGAAGACAGGGCCTGTATTCCTGGAAAAGCCTCTGGAATGTAAGGCTTATTATTCCCACTGCTGTGACTGTTGCTCTTCATCTTGGGGTATCACTGCTCCAGGGTGATTCCCTCTGCACTGACCATCGTCTCACAGTTCTCAGACCTAGCCTGGAATGCCAGAGCCCCTTGGGAAGCAGGAGAGCAACCTGCAGGCAGCCATGCATGGGATGTGATGGCTAGATGGATCAGTCTTCAGTGTGTGCCACCAGGGAGCTCCCAAGGAATGGAGACAGCAATAGGCAGGCAGCCACGTTGGGGGCATGTTTGCTAGGTGGATCAGTCCTCCATGTAGCCACCAGGGAGCCCCTAGAGTGTAGGGGGAAGCCAGCAGGCAGGCAGGCATGGGATGTGCTGGCTGGCAGGATCAGTCCTGGGTATGCCAGGTGGTGAGCCCCCAGGAAGCAGGGACCACTGACCCAGTGGGCAGGCTAGCAAAGGACGTGCCAGCCCATGGAATTCAGTCCTGTCTGTGGAGTGGCAGCTGCCATGGCTGTCCTCTGAGGGCAGGGACCACAGACCTGGCAGGCAGGCAGGTGGGCGGGTGCGGGGCATGCTGACCCTCGGGGTTCAGTCCTGACTGTGCAGCCGCACCGGTGGCAGAGCTCCCGGGAAGCAGGGACTGCAGCCTGGTGCAGAATGTCCTGACTGTTGGGATAAGTCTGCACAAAGCACAAAGCACGCATGTTTCAAGCAGTTCTCCCAGTGCAAGACTGGGACAGGGGGTTGGTCCCGCAAGGGTAGGGGGATGCTGCTCCTAGGTCTCCTCTCCCTGTTTCTGCAAGAAAGAGGGGGAAGGGTGGACTGGAAACTCAAAATGGCAGTGCGAACACCAGTTTCACTTTTCTGCCTGAGAGAGGGTGTTCAGGATCTCAGTGGGGTCCCTCCAGGGGAGGAGACCTCACTGTCGGTAGCTCTCATTTATGAGGTGAGATAATAGATTCTCAGTTTATCGATCATCTGTAGGAGACTCAGAGGAGTGGTTGAAGAGAAGACAAAGGAAAAGTACAATTTTCTTGGGGGAGGGGACGAACACTTTTCCTTTGGGGTATATTATGTACCTGTAGATTGTTTTCTAGGAGTCCCCGCTTGCCTCAGCAGAAGTGTCCTGCTGGTATCACTCTTCTCTCTTGAATGGGCTCCCAATCTTTGACTTTGTTGGGTGTGTTCTGGACTTTATCCTTCCCTCTGAATGGGAGCTTCTGAAGGAGGCTGGTACCAATTGGCCATCTTGCCCCTCCCTCTCCAAGTCTTTGGATTTTACATTCTCATAGTCTCTGGAAACTGCACATACAGTGAATTCTTGACTCAAATCTGGCTTTTCGTATGCACACTAAAAAATGCAGAGTATACCCTCCACTTCTTCTGTTGGGGTCCTTCAATATTAGCCAATATTCCCTTGCCCCAATCAGTCCAAGACCAGGGAGCAGATATATCTGGAGAATCCCTACCCATGAGATCAAGTGGCAATATCAATACAAACCATGTCCAAACCTGCATGTCCCAACTTATTATTGTTCCCCACAGAGGCCACATTACATTTCCCCCTTTATGTAGTCTCCTATTCCATGTGCCTACTGACTTCTCCCATACTTTTTCTCTTGGAAACTGCACCTAGCATATTTTCTTTTTCTTTCTTTCTTTCTTTCTTTCTTTCTTTCTTTCTTTCTTTCTTTCTTTCTTTCTTTCTTTCTTTCTTTCCCCTCTCTCTCTCTCTCTCTCTCTCTCTCTCTCTCTCTCTCTCTCTCTCTCTCTCTCTCTCTCTTTCTCTCTCTCTTTCTTTCCTTCTTTCTTTCTTTCTTTCTTTTTCATGAGACAGACTGTCATTCTATTGCCCTGGATAGACCTCAGACTAGCACACAGCAAAATCCAAATCTTGCCTTAAATGGATCCTTTTTCCTCAGCCTCTGGTGTAGGTGGAACTAAAGGAAAGTGCCACAAGGGTTGGCGACCTTTTCTATTTCAGTAGAAACCAGGTAGGAGATTGGGGCTGAGTGTGTCTTACTGTTGTTCAGCCTTGTCTCCAACACCTAGGCTCAGGGAATTAGCCCACCTTAGACTTCCAGAACATCCAAACAGTCTAGTTATGTGTGGGAAAAGTAATTGAGCTCTACTTAATAAATGACCTTGTCAGGGGCTTTGAGGAGTGTCCAATCCTCTGGCCCCAGTGACACATAGCGATTATGTGAAGACTGTTTGACATATCTGTGGTGGCAGATATCAGCATAACTATGCACAGACTTCCTTTTTGCTGATCAGGTTTCATTAGAGTTTGTGTATTGAACATGTTGCCCAACATAACTGTTCTAAGTCCTATGTGGCCAAGAAGCCAAAAGTTTTGATACACCTGGCACAGTGGTCTGGGTTGTTGACACTTTCCACATAGGCTGATATTTCCCATGATCATCATTAATAACTGCAGCTATGGAGTACAACACCAGACACATTGCCTAATCCGATGTCAAAAGAAGACCTTCGGTGAGATCCCTACCTTCCCCAACAAGCCTATTCTAGAGAAAGAAGAAAAACATCACAAAAGTAGAACTGAGAATTCTGTTTTGTACCTCTCAATGTCTGATCTTTGGGCTCAGGTTCTTGGTCGGTACCATCCCAGGGCAGCACTAGTTGTAAGCCGCACTCTTCAATTTGCTTACAAATCCATGATGTGAAAAGGAAAGGAAGGGTTGTTGAATCCTTTGGCCACAGATACAAAGAAACTTAAGGAAGCAGGAATTGAGTGCGGAGAAAAGAACCCCTCTCTTTGTAACAGTCTGGACCCAACAGCATACCCGGACAGCCACTACAAATGCTTAGCAGGAATAAGGTTCAGCTTAAAAATGGTAACCCAGGGCAACACCCATTGTGATGTCATCCAGGGTGACCATGTAGTGACTTTATCATTTAATGTCCTGAGATCTAGACTTCTAATGAAACATAATGAGTGGCCTTTTCTACTCATTTCAGCTAGTGTCCCTCAAGTGTTTGAAGCAGGAAACTTCTTAGCCCTCCCTCCATAGACAGAGAACTGATCACCCATTTGTGCATTATTGATTCTATTGATGGCTGAGCTTTCTGGCACTAGACTGACACAAACTTTGAGATTTTCTACAGCAGTGTGAAACAAGCTGCCTCTCAGCTAACAAACCTGCATGGAGTCACTTAAGTAGGACATTATTTGTTTTTCTGTTTCTTTTCTTTCTTTCTTTTTTTTTTTTTTTTTGAGACAGTCTCAAGCTGCTGCCCTGACTATATTGCCATGGCATCAGATCTCAAAGCAACCTCCAACTCCCGGGGTCAAGCGATTCTCCTGCCTCCACATCCCAAGTAGCTGGGACTACAGGCTCCCACCAAAATGCACAGGTATTTTTTGGTTGCAGCCATCATTGTTGTTTGGCTTGCCTGGGCTTGATTTGAACCTGCCAGCTCAGGAGTATATAGCAGGCACCTTACTCAATTGAGCCACATGCACTGCGTCTTTTTTTTTTTTTTTTTTTTATCTGTGACACAGAGGCTCACTTTGTCACCCTTGATAGAGTGCCATGGAATCACAGCAAACAACAACCTCCAACTCCTGGGCTTAGGCAAATTTTTTCCTCAGCCTCCCACGTAGCTGGGACTACAGTTTCCCTCCACAAATTTCAGCTATTTTTTTGTTGCAATTTGGCCAGGTTTGGGTTACAAACCCACACCCTTGTTATATGTTGCCAGCACCCTATGCATTGAGCCACAGTAACCACCCCTGGGATGCTATTTTGAGGACCTGTATCGACACCTACTAGAAAACATCTATTTTGGATAAGCTTACAAATTCACTATGCCTGCCCACAGCCCCAATTTGTTCAAAGCTTCACAGGTCTTAAACATGTAAACTTTGCTTGAATCATCAAAGTAATTCTGATCTTTTTAGATGATGAAAATGTTTGTTGGTTGGTTTGTTGTTTTGTCTGTGCATCGGTGTGTGTGTATGGGTATTTTTGAGATACAGTTTCTGTATGTGGCTTAGTCTTGTCTTTCGTGGCCTTGGCCTAGAATATCAGAGGTCCTAAAACTTTTTAAACAGGGAGCCAGTTCATTGTCCCTCAGACCGTTGGAGGGCTGGACTGTGGGCCCTGGGATGAGTCAGCTGCTACGCAGGACAGTGGTGGCAAAAACACCTGGCAGGCCAGATAAATGTCCTAGGTGGACTGCATGTGGCCCACAGGCCATCGTTGGAGGATGCCTGGATCATAGCAACCTCAAACTCCAGGATTCAGGCCAATCCTCCTACCTGAGACTCCCATGTGGCTAAGAGGAAAGGCGCCTGTCACAATGTCCAAATAAATTTTCACTTCTTAGTAGAGACAGGGTCTGACTCTTGTTTAGTCTGTTCTCAACACCCCCTTGTTCAATAACTCCACACAACTCAGCCTACCAGAGGCCTAGGATTGTAGGTGTGATCCACCAAGTTTGGTCATTTTCTCTTTCTTAGATTCCCTCCCTCCCTCCCTCCCTTCCCTGCTCCCTGACTTTATCCTTCTGTCTTCTAATTCTCTCTTTGTAATTAGCTTGCTGTCTCCATTTTCTTTTCTTTCCTTCATCACTTTCTTTCCCCATTTCTCTCTTTTGCACCTTAAGGGAAACTTTTCTAATAACCAGTAAACAAACTAGAGGAGTTATTCCTGTATTTGTATTCTTGAACTCTATACTTGACATGGGTGAATTGTGGGGTGTGTGAATTATATCTGAATAGTGTTTTTTTTTTCCCTAATCTATGGGCCGTGAAGTATAAAGCAAATAGAGAAAAACCTTCATGAAAACATAAGCACAGATGAGCACTATAGCTCACACCTACAATCCCAGCAATTTCAGAGGCCAAAGCGGAAAGATCACCGGAAGATGAAGTGTTTCATACCAGACTAAGCAACACAGTGAGACCCCACTTATCCAAGGATTATCTCCAAAATTTCCCCAGCAGTTTTGGCATGGGCCTATACTCTCAGCTAGGGAGAAGAATAAATTCACAAGGATCACTTGAGGTCAGAAGCTTGCATTTCCTTGAGCTATGATGATACCAATGTATTTTTTTTTAATTTTATAGACACAGACTCTCACTTTACTGCCATTGGTAGAGTGCCATGGCTTCACACAGCTCAGAGAAACCTCCAAATTCTGGGCTTAAGCAAATCTTTTGCCTCAGCCTCTGAAGTAGCTGAAACTACAGCCTCCTGTCACAATGCCTGGCTATATGTTTGTTGTAGTTTGGCTGGGGCCAAGTTGAATCCACCACCCTTGGTATATGAGGCTGGTGCCCTACCCACTGATCCACCAGTGCTGCCCAACCAATGGATTTTTTGGAGAAAAGGGGAAAACACAGTATAAAATTTATAAGCAATATATTGTATAGGTGCAGGAGAAGTCTGGTAGCATACAAAATATTTTATATGTGTATCCCAAATGGATTTATTATCAGTATTGCTAGTCTATCTCAATATGGGTAAATTAGCGAATAGGACACAGTACATTAATATAATCAATAAGAAAAACCACATGGTAAACTCATCAGAAACAGCAAATCATTTTGTCAGAGGCAACATACCTTGTTGATAAAATCTGTTAAAAATCTTAAATGACAAGGGAATGTCTTCAGAAATACTAATGGGAATTACAGAAGATTGGATACATATAATGTGCTATATTCACACGATGAATGTTTTTCAACAATCAAAATGAATGAAGTGCATATTTATGTTACTATCGGAATGAACCTTAAAATCATTATGAGGGAAGAAGAAGGGAGGAGGCAAGATGGCTGACTGGAACCAGATTACCACAGAGGCTCCCCTCCAGAAGGAGAGTTAAAGGACAGAAGATTAGCAAGTAAGCTGTTGGTTTGGAGCTAAGCCAAAAGAGAATATTGAAGAGCTCAAATCTCCCCTGCTGAGAAGAACTGTGACCCCAAGGAACCATACAATAAATACAAAATCCATCACCAAGTAGATGGGAGTCCCCTCCCCCATGAGAAAGGCTTGCAGTATACTTTCTACAAAGAAGTGAGCAAAGTTCAGATCTCCTCCTATTTTATCTCATGAGAGAGACCCTCTACAAAGTAGAACTCCTTCCCTAGGTGGAAATACTAGTGTGCCATAGCACTCTCCCACTAGGCATAAAACTGAACATGGACTCTACCTACAATTCTGAAATCCCAATATGCCCCTCCACTCTCACCCTAAGGTCTGGAAGCCTGTCCACAATGTAGTCTAGGATCTTGGGTGTTTTCTCAAGAAGAGTGGATGGGGCTTTGGCTGTTACAGGTCTGTGGTGGTTCTGTGGCTTGGGTGTGGAGCAGGGACTGAAGAGTGAGTGAGAGATATGGCAGAGGGAGAAGCAGTGCCCTGAGGCACAATGCACAAGTGGCAATGGAGGGAAAAATCGAGCTCACACCCATTCGGATATTTGAAGAGACACTTCCTCCTTCTCTTAGCAACCAGAGGTAGCCAGGCCTCTACTCCAGTGGAAGCCACTGAAGAAACAGAACTGAAACTGAAACACAGACCCCATGACCAAAGGGTATGCCTGAGATGGTACTTTGATGGTGTATATTCTTTGGAGCATCTGATCGGAGACGCAGGGGAAAGAACTGCAGACAGAATGATAATTTAAGGGAGACCGGGACTCGCTCTGGTCGGTGGCCTAGCTAAACTTTACTGAGCACCTTATATACTTTCCAACATTCAGTAAGAATTTAACACATACACAAAGAGGTGAAGTAACATTAGGAAGCTACCATTTAAGATTACAATTTAGTGTGAAAGTTGAGGAACACATATACAACTGATTTTGTTTAGAGTAAAAATATAAGGGAGACTGGCTGTCTATTCCTTTTAGCCCAAATGGAACTAGAGATTATAATGTTAATGAAGAGAGAAGGCAGAGAATAGAACCCAATGCTCAAAGACCTGTCTTTTCACCCCCAGCTGCGACCTTGGCTGATTCTCCACACCTCCTAGGGAGAGAGTCATTCTGCATATTCCTGCATATCTATAGGCAGGTACAGAAGCTCGATCTTTAAAGAGATGCTTCTCAGAACCAATCTCCTGAAGGAGCACATTGAGGCAAACTGCCATGTCTTGAGCAAGGGGAGCTTATCTCCTACATTTCCTCCTTCTTAAATTATTGGCTTGAACTGCTGCTATAGCGAAAAATACAGCAGCGTTTTGATCACTTGTTTCTTTACCTGTAAAAGTTTTTTTTTTATGATCCAATAAAACACAAATCCAATTAGGCAAAACAAGAACAGAGAACCAGCAGAAGTTCCAAATAAAGTATAAATTTCATCTTTTGGATTTATTTGAGCAATTCCTTCAGATATTCCTTTTAAAATTTCATCTCCATTAATTTGTTTTAATTTTTGCTCCAAAGTACAATATACTTGATGTTGTAATTCAATTATATCAGCAGGTGAATTTTCATGATTTAGCAAATGTTTTTTGACTTTACTCCAAGGAAATAATGTTTTATTATAAAAAACAGGAGTTACATAAAAAGAAGAAACATTCCAATCACATTTCAATTTGATTTGTTTTTCTAAACTACACAATTGGTCACCTAACAAAATTACTGTTTCTTTTAAATCAGCTAATTTGTTATTTATTTTAGTGTCAATTTTGTTTTTGAGATACCCATAGTCTCTCAGCATTATTATGCCATTTAGATTCAAATTTTTCAGTCTTTACAGACTCTGTGAGAGCTACTTCTGTAACCACAGCTGCTGAAGTGATAGCTATCAGTCCAAGAACTGAAATTATTAGACGGCCGATGAATCTCTTCATTCTCTTTGTCAGCTTCTGGGCTAGACTTGCTAGGATGGAAATGGCTGGAGATTCCTCCCATGGTCTTGCCATCTTCATGGGAAGCCACACACCATTTCTGGCTTGGAGTAGATAAATTCTATTTTGGGAAAAATTAAATCTCATAGACACATTAAAGCATGTGAACAATTGACATTTGCCTGGACAATGTATTTCTCCAGTAACTTCATTCCAGGTAATATTTCCAACTAGGCAAACATAAGGAAATTTTACACAAGCATAAGTAAAATGGGCTTCTTGCCATTTGAAATGAAAGGTATGCTGAAACTGATGTCTAGATTTATATGTATACACACCTTTCCATGCATGTAATCCATATAAAGCTGCTCCAATTTTCCATAAATCAGGCTGTGATGGATAGCCATAAATACCTGGAGCAGGTGGTACAAAACCACTTTCTTTCCACAAAAGGTCCTTTGATAAGGAGTAAATTGCATCAGTGGAATTTCTATAATAATTAAGATGACTAGAATTAGATTTTTCCATCATATAAGCTAAAGGTCTCCAGTCAGTGATATATCCAAATTTAGTTTGTCTCAAGGCATATAAATAGGAGCCTCGACATTTTGACCAGTAATCAGTAATATCCAATCAGTAATATCAGTAAACACATGTAACTTGCACTGAGGCAAATGAGGTAATAATGCATGTTGTTTTAAAATTAATTTAGTGGCTCGGCGCCTATAGCTCAACTGGCTAAGGCGCCAGCCACGTACATCTAAGGTGGCAGGTTCGAATCCCCAGCCCGGACCCGCCAAACAACAATGACCGGCTGCAACCAAAAAATAGCCAGGCGTTGTGGCAGGCGCCTGTGGTCCCAGCTACTTGGGAGGTGGAGGCAGGAGACTCTCTGGAGCCCAGGAGTTGGAGGTTGCTCTGAGCTGTGATGCCATGACACTCTACCCAGGGGGACAGCTTGAGGCTCTGTCTCAAAAAAATAAAATAAAATAAAATAAAATTAATTTAGTAAAAGTCATTGTAGTTAGTAAATACATTTCATGATGACCAGAATTATTTCTTAGATTAATCCACTGTTGTAAGCCAAAAGATAAGCAAGGAGGTTCCGGGCCTAAACATATAGGTGGTCCCGTGACTCCAGTGGAATAATTAGAGAGAATTGTTCCCTCCACTTCTGGCTTAAAGGGACCTCTATCATCATATGGTCCAGGGAGCCATGAACTCTCATTCACATAGATAGAAACAGAGGGTTCAAACCATGAGACTCCTCTTAACAAAGGTGGGTTAGGAATATAACTCCAATAAGTATAATTTTGTTGTGCACTTACCTGTGTATTAATTATGGTTATCATTGCAAGAAACAAGGCTTGAGGGGTCACTGGTTGATTGCTCACCATCACAGTTGTTTTTGCTTCCTGGCATACTTGAGAAATCCCTCTCCAAGTTATTGGGGGAGGGGAGTGCTGTTTCCTTTGCATTCTCCGACTGGATCTGGGAATTAGTTGTTTTCTCTGCTCTTTTAGTGACAGAAAGAGCATCCCCACAGTTAGATTCCTGTCTCCTCTTCACCTTCTCCATTGCAGGTGCCGTTGGTGAGGACGTGGTGTCATGTCGCAGTTTGGTGTGTTTGTCTGGGAACCAGAATTCATTGTCTCCTGTAGAGAGAAGAGCATACCCTCTACCCCAACGCACCACTACAGCTGGAAGCCATTCATTTTTTATTGTCTTTGTAATATACAGGCTGATTAATTGTTGGTGGTATTATTTTTACCCAAAGTTTATCAGAAGGAGCTTTTCCTTCATTATCCAAATTTAAAAAATTTAAAGTAAAAAGAGCTGAGTGTATTCTATTGTGGGGAGTAGTATTATATCCTGTTCCCCCTTTCTGTTTAAAAAGCATATCTTTTAGAGTTCTATTTTGTCTTTCAATGATGGCTTGTCCAGTGCTATTTCCTGTAATATGCTTAATATGATATGCTTCAAAAATGATTGACATTTTTTAGAAATATAAGCTGAACCATTATCTGTTTTGATGGATGTAGGGACACCCATAACTGCAAAAGCTTCTAATAAATTTGTAATAAAAGCATCTGCTTTTTCAGAGGTTAATGGTGTAGCCCATGAAAAATGAGAATAAGTATCAATTGAATGATATAACCTAAGTATTTCCACGGATCATTTCTTTGAATTTTTTCTGGTGCTACATGCAGGCCGTATTCATTAAATAATAAGCAAGCAGCTTGAACAATATTATTAAGAGTGTGCTGATCCAAATGAGCAAATAAAATATCATCCATATAATGATAGTATATACCATCTGGAAATTGAGATGCCCATTTTCTTAAAGGTTGTTGTACATACATTTGACATAAAGTAGGGCTATTTAACATGCCTTGTGGCAAAACATTCCACTGAAAACGTCTTTTGGGGGAACTACTATTAAAGGAAGGAATGGAAAATGCAAAGCGATCAGAATCAGCATCTGTTAATGGGATGTCAACAAAACAATCTTTTGAATCAATAATAATAATATGATATTTTTTAGGAATTAGAGCTGGATTTGGAATTCCAGTTTGTAAAGGACCCATAGGTTGAATTATAGCATTTATTTGTCTAAGATCAATTAACATTCTCCAATTGCCTGATTTTTTTTTTTACTACAAAAACTGGAGAGTTCGTGGAAGAATGTGAAATTTTGATATGATTTAATTCTAATTGTTCATTAACTAATTCATTAAGCACCTCAAGTTTTTCTTTAGGCAAGGGCCACTGCTCCACCCAGATAGGGATGTCTGATTTCCAAGTTAAAGGTACAGCAAGGCGCTCAGCAGTGACCCTTACTGAAAAGTCTCAGGAAGAACTGGAAACCCAAGTCCAGATCTATCATTGCCCTTTCTGGTGATAGGTTCCTTTTTTGACTGAGTAGATTGAATTGGATTAAAACCCATATCAAACATCATGTTTTTTACAGTAGAAGGGATATTAGGAAGTGTAATCATAGCTCCCCACTGTTGTAATAAATCTCTGCCCCACAGAGTAAGTGCAATAGAAGCAGTATAAGGCTTAATTGTAGCTGGCTGTCCATCAAGGCCTTGACAAGTTAAAGTTTCTACACTCTGTTCTATATTAGACATAGTACCTAACCCTTGAAAAGTGGCTTGAACTTTTTGTTATGTTTCAAGATGCTGGCCAATCAAACTTAGCAATTATGGAAACGTCGGCTCCAGAATCGATGAGCCCTTCAATTTCAATTTTATCTTGAAATAAAACTTTACATCTAGGCCTAGAATCATTAAGAAAAGTATGTCAAAAAAACATCAGTTCCTGTACTTCCAAAACCTCCTGTTCTATCAACTGGAGCAGACTTTCCCTTAAAATAAGGAAGCAGTAACAATTGAGTGATACGTACCCCAATGGTTACCTCTACCGGTTGAGACATAGAAACCATAACATAAATTTCTCCTTCATAATCTGAATCAATGACTCCAAGATGAACAAACAATCCT
>CAUYTI010103878.1:0-14354 GCA_963575145.1 Galago senegalensis | reverse complement strand
TTAGCAAAGTATCTCAAGAATGGAAGAAAAAGTATCCAATGTACTCAGCCCTACTATGAAACTAATTTATAGCTTTCATAGGAAAGCTATAACCCAATTATAGCCCAAGAATATGGGGAAAGCAGAGAGGGAGAGGAGAGGAAAGGGGAAGATGGGAGGAGGGAGGGTGATTGGTGGGATCACACCTATGGTTCATCTTATAAGGGTATATGTGAATCTTTCTAAATGTAGACTATAAATGGCTTAACACAATAACTAAGAAAAAGACATGAAGGCTATGTTAACCAGTTTGATGAAAATATTTCAAATTGTATATAAAAACAGCACACTGTACCCAATGACAGTATTAATGTACACAACTATGATTTAATAAATAAATAAAATAAATTTTTAAATTTCTCTTTTAATCTCTTTATTAACCCCTTGGTGGTTTAAGAGTATGTTTTCAATTTCCATATATTTGTGAATTTTCTGAAGTACTTCATGTTATTGATTTCTAGTTTTACACCCTTGTGATCAGAAAAGATTATTGATACTTCAATATTTTTAAATGCTATGGTTTAAATGTTTGTCCCCTCCAAAATTCTTATTCAAATTTAATTGCCATTGTAACATTATTAAGAAGTGAGACCTCTAAGAAGTCATTAGGCCATCAGGGCTCCACCCTCCTGAAAGGATTAATGCCATCATCATGGGAGTGGGTTTGTTATTAAAAGAATGGGTTCCATATAAAAGGACAACTTTAGCTCCTTTTGTCTCTATCGTCCTATCTTTTTTGCCCTTTTACCTGGGATGATGCGGCAAGAAAACTTTTGCCGTTTATGGCCCCTTCATCATTGATCTTGGACTTTCCAGTCTCCAGAACTATGAGTCAGTAAATTTATCTTTGTTATAAATTAGCCAGTCTGTGCTATTGTTATAGTAGCATGAAACAGGGTAAGATACTAAATTTGTTGAGATTTGCACTTGATCTTAGCCAAAAGGCTGAGAAGTGATTATTTGTTGAGATTTGTTTTGTGGCCTAACATGATTTATCCTGGAGAATGTTCCATGTGCAGTTGAAAAGAATGTATATTCTACAACTGTAGAATATTTTATATATATATATATATATATTTTTTTTTTTTTTCAAAGATCCATTTTGTCTAAAGTGTAGTTTAAGCTGATGTTTCCTTATTGATTTTCTGTCTGGATGATTTGTCCATTGCTGAAAGTGGAGTGGTGAAATCTCCTACTATTAATGTATTATAGCCTATCTTACCTTTCAGAATTATCAATATTTGTTTTATATATTTAGGTACTCTCATGTTAGATGCATGTATTTTTTATAACTGTTATATCCCCTTGTGGAATTGACCCCTTTATCATTATATAATTACCTTTTTGTCTCTTTTTAGTTTTTGACTTGAAGTGCATTTTAACTGACATAAATATAACTACCCCTTCCTCTTTTGATTTCCATTTACCTGGGATTGTTTTTTTCTATCTCTCCACTTTCAGACTAAGTATGTCTTCACAGAGAAGTCTCTTAAAGGTAGCATATATGTCTGTTTTTCTATCCATTCAACAATTCTATTTTTTGATTGGAGAATTAATGCATTTACATTCAAGGTAACTCCTAATAGGTAAAGAACCTGCTATTGCCATTTTGTTATTTGTTTTTTAGTTGCTTTCTAGACCCTTTGTTTCCTTCTTCCTCTGTCTGCTCTAGATGTCTTTCTTTGTGGTTAAGTGATTTTACTCTAATATTACATTTTGATTCTTTGCTTTTTTAAGTTTTGAGTGTCTAACTAACCTATTCAGTGAGAATTAGATGATGCTTATGCTAGCTGTGGGAGACACACTAAGGTGCTCTGAAAGCTTTCACAAGCCCTGGAAATCTCTCAGGTGATGGGTTCTTCCTCCACTCCCCAATCTTTAATCTATATTTCAACTGTTAGGTTTAACTCTTGCTTGGGGCAAGTGGCATCAAAGAGGATCAATATTCATGACAAATGTATTTCTCTACTCTCTTGTTCAATGTTACCACTGAACATGAGAAAATTAGGCATGGAAAAACTGAATATCCACATGCAGAAGAATGAAGTTGGACCCCTACCTTACACTGCACAGAAATTAACTCAAAGTGGATCAAAGCCTTAAAACCATAAAACTTTTTGGAGAAAACATAGATATAAATATTCATGACCTGGGGTGAGGCAATGACTTTTTAAAAATATGCCATCAAAAGGACAAGCAACCAATGAAAAAACAGATAAATTTAATTTCATTAAAATTGAAAATTTTCACTCTTTAAAGGACATTGTCAGGAAAGTGAAAAGGTAACCCATAAGATAATTGAAAATACCACAAGTTATATCTGATAAAAGGTCTTTTATCCATAATATATAAAAATGTTTTACAACTTGATAGGAAAAAGACAAATGACTTATTTTTTAAGAGAGCAAAAATGTGCAAAGGCATTCTCCAAAGAAATGCAGATAGAATGAGCATAAGAAAAAGATACTCAACATCATTAGTGATCAAACAAATGTGAATCAAAACTACAGTGAAATGCTACTTTATATTCACTAGTATGTTATAGTAAAATAGATAAAAGTTGAGGAGGATGTAGAAAAATTAGAGCCTAATATATTAGTTAGAAATATAAAATGGTACAGTCATTTTTAAAAACAGTTTTGTAGTTCCTCAAAAAGTTAAATATGGAATCACCTATCACATGATCTAGCAACTCTACTCTCACACTTTTCATTCTCTTGAATATGAACCTATGTCCACACAAAAACTTGTATAGTTGTTCCTCTGTATTCACAAGGGATTGATTCCAGGGCTGCCCCCACCCAGATACCAAAATCCCAGGGTGCTCAAGTCCATGATATAAATGGTACAGAATTTACATGTAACCTATGCACATCCTCCTGTATACTTTAAATCATCTCTCAATTATTTACAACATCTAATATAATGTAAATGCTGTGGTAATAGTTTTATACTGTATATTTTTACTTGTATTATTTTTTATTTGGCAGTTATTTTTTTCCTTTTTGAATATTTTCAATCAGTGGTTGGTTGATCTAAAGATCCAGAACCTGGGGATAAAAAAGGCTAACTGTACACAAATGTTTATAGCAAAATTATTCACAATAACCTCCAAAAGAAACAATCCAAATGTCTAGCAAATTGATGAATGTGTTAAAAATAATACATATCCATACAATGGAGTACTATTCATCAATAAAAAGGAATGACATAATGACATATGCTACAATGTTAATCAACCTAAAAAAACTAAAACAAAGTGAAAGTAATCAGACAAAAAAGGCTGTGTATTGTGTTACTCCCTTTGCTTGAAAGTAGGGAGAAAATAAATTAGTTGTTTCCAAAGGCTGAGGAGAAAGGAATATGGAAGGAATGCCATAGGTACAGGATTTCTTTTGGTGTGACAAAAGTGTTGCATAAGTAGATACTGGTGATGATTACACAACTTTGCAAATATACTAAAAATCACTGCACTGTAGACTGTAAAAGGGGAAATTTCATAGTATATGAATTTATTTCAATAAAATAAAATTAACATAGTCTTGATCATATCTAACCAAAGAGCTTCACTTCCCCTTACCTTCCATCAACAATCCCCCATCCACCCAAGTCCTTGCCACGTCAAAATTATTTTTCTATTTATATTTTTGCTTTTATTCTTAAAGTCACAATATATTAGTTTCTTTGAAATTTAGTGGTTTTCTTTAGCACTTCACCTATAGGCACAAAACCCATGCCTATCCTCTATATTTCAGGATGCAGATGCAAAGGCTTTAGACACTAATATATTGTTCATGGATTGAAAAGAATGGATTTTCAAAAAGTGGAGACAAAGTCAGAGTATTCCACTTTGGTGGACAACTCTGTGCTTTATACGGATTTATTCTCTGTGGTATTAAAAATATTGAAATTTCTAATTACATTCTTAAACATTATTAATTTTTTAAAAATTTCTTCTCCTCTTTGAAATAGGAGAAGAGGCACATAGTGTTATTGATTAGAACCCTAATGGTGGTGTACATGTTTCTCATGCTGTTAATGGTAAGACAGTATCCTTTTATTTGGAGTAAGTCTATATAGCCCTAACTTCCTCAGCCTTGGTAGATATCATAAATCATACTTATGTTGCACTCTGGGCTTCATCTTCCTTATGAAAAGAGGTAGCAAAGCCATGCCAACTTTATTATGAGTAGACAGACAAAATCACAATTGAACCAGAAAGAGAAAGGGAAATGGGACAGTGATTCATAGGGAGTAGTTTTCTTCTGGTGATTCATATTGTTCAATCAAGGACAAATGAACAGCACCTGAGTAGATTGATCTGTGCTAGTGATAAACTAGAAATCTCTGCAGCCTAAGCAGTGGCAAATAGCCTTCTCAAACTACAAGTTGCTCCATTTATTTTTTGTTAGAAAAATCCAACAAAATAAAATTTCCATTTATTGTTGGACAACATTGTTTTACATATACATCAAACAGGCCAAATAATAATAATAAAATAATAATAAGCAACTTCATAGACTAAACAAGGACAAAAAATGAAATCTTTTATCTTTAGCTTTTTTAACCAGCTACTTACAGTACTAAGTACATACATGAAAAAATTACTGGAATGCTCAGAATAAGATTTTTTTTTTGTTACTGTTTTTGCTTTTTATACAAGTTTTTATTTTTCTCCTTTGGGTTTATAGTGTGGTTACATCACAAGTCAGAGTAAGAAGTAGGACAGAGAATGCTGTGAAGGCTGCTTTGATCATCCAAGATTATTTCATTTTTTATTCTTTGTCAAAATCTGATTTTTGTTTTCAGAATAAACATTTCAACTTTGGTGTAATATGGCTTTGCTCAATCAGCTTATTCAGTCAAGTTGACAGGACAACATGGAAAGGAAATTTCCAGGACTCTTAGCAGGAGTCCAAACCTATTTCTGGGGGTTGTCCCCTTGTCATTTAAGGGTAATGCCATGTCAGCTTGTCAAGGATCTGTGGTTCCACTGTCCAGCATGTCTGGATTCCTCTACCAAACTTCTTAGTTTTAGATCAAGCATAGATTTTGAGCCAGTTCCTAAATATTTTGGGCACTGCAATCTACTTTATCCAACCTTCTTCTTCTCTTCCTCCCCAGCATTTTTTCACCTGGCTCATATAACTTCATGAGGCTGGTTCAAACACATCTTTCCCATTCAGCAGCAATAAGCCTTCTTACTCTGGAATCTGGCTCGGGGTGGCGAAGTCCAGGCAGATTTGATTAAACAATAAGTTCCTATCCCTTTACTCTAGCCAAGTCTAAGCTCACAATACTCAGCCTTTAGTCGGCATCAGAATCACCAAGTAAGGGAGTAGCGCGTGGACAGACTTCCTAAAACACAGATTGCTATGCCCCATCCCCAAGGGTTCTGGTCCACTGGGTCTGGGGAAGGGACTGTGAGTTTACATTCTAAGCTATTCCTGAGTTGTGGTGTTGCTGTTGGCCAGGGACCACATTTTGGAAACCTCTGCCCTAGGATTTTTCCATTTGGGTTTTTTTCTGCATTTGTTAAATGTGGTCACAATTAATTCAAATATATGAGGCTGCATTGTACTGTTTAAGTGATATTGAATTGCTTGTTTTCTCACTAAGCACTACAGTTCAGTAATTTAAAAATCTTAGTAAACTCTCTTAATTTGGTGAAAATACACAGTATGTTTCAGTGATAAGGCCACGTCAGCCAGAACATAGATGTAAGTCTGTTTATATTTCTGCATCATTTCTTCTGCCTTTTCTTCTTTCATTTTATTCCTGCCTCCCTCCCTTCCTCCTTCTCTCCCTCCATTCTTCAAGTATTTACTTAGAGGCTGCTCTATACTGTACCATAAAGTAAGCCCTAGGCTACAGAGATAAATTAGCAAGGGATAAATAAGTTTTCAGTCAATTCAGAGGAGACAGACATGAAAAGATGTGAATATAGTCATTTTCCATATAATGCAGTTTTGGTCAACAATGGACCTCACACAGGACAATGACCCCATAAGATTATAATACTCTATGCTTACTGTACCTTTTCTATGTTTAGATATATTTAAATATACACATACTTAACATTCTGTTAAATTTGCTTACAATGCTCAGTAGAGTAATAGACTGTGTAGGTTTATAGCCTAGAAACAACAGGTTATACCATGTGGCTTAGGTGTGTAGTAGGCTGGTCCGGCTAGGTTTGCATGAGTGCACGCTATGATATTTGTACACCAATGAAGTCACCTAACAGTGCATTTCTTAGGACATATCCCTGTTAAGGTCTCTTGACTGTACAATGGCATGTACCAAGGCTGTGGTAGAAGTATCTAGGTGTACAGGGAGCAGGGCATGAGCTGCAGGGGGTCAGGTGCAATGTCAGGAAAGGTATTGCAGACTCAGAACTGAAGAGCCAACATGGACTCTGTAGCCTAACTAGAAGAAATGGGGTTTATATTCATATTAATGCTATAGTGTTTCTTTCATTTTGTCTTTCTCTTCCTCCTTTACTGACCAGTTTAACTTGTAGTCAGGACTCAGTTGGACAGCACACCGGAGGGGAAGGTCTGTTCCAGGAAGGGCCACCTCTGGCCATCCTTTCTGGAGCACCTAGGGCTGGAGCAATTGGATGGTGCTCACCTTGAAAATAACATCCTTCCAGGAGGTCCTGAAAATCTAAGCCAGGCCACCTGTCTAGAATCCTTTCTCACATTTATAAAATGAATGCCCATGTTCAGACCTCTATAATAGGTGGTGAGAGGTGTGCCTTGAGGACTGGATGGTCACTAGGCATCAGAATTAAGAAGGACAAGGCCAGTACAGCACAGTTTTTAAGGACATGGTCCTGCACTTACTGTTTAATAGAACCACGGCCTAGTTCTTCCACTTACCATCTGTGTGATTTTGCCAAAGATCTCAACACCACTGAGCCTCCATTTTCTCAACAGTAACCTTGAAATATAATATAAAATTTTAATGAAGATAAAATAAGATACTGAACGAAAAGCATTTGGCATATTGTAAATACATGGTTACTAAAAGAAGAGAAACTAGACGCAAAGAATAAAAGTGTCCGTTATAAATGCAGTTTAAGCAATCTTGAGGTCATATGGAAAGCTGTAGTAATCTGCCAGTACTAGAAGGAGTTAGATGTGTTAGATGGGGTTGTTTTAAAATTATAAACTATTTGAGACAAATTTATTCTCAATCCAGGAGAACTACAACTCTATCAGGGTGTCAACTGATCAGTACATTGGGAAAAGCTCATGAAGACAACTCAGCCTTTGTTTCTTTTTGATGGCTTGGGTCCAACTAGGACCCTGAACTCACAGCATCAATGAAAAACTGGTTGAAACTTTTTAATAATTATTGAGAAAAGAAATTACTTTTGTTTCAGTAAGATAAACACACTGATGCTAAGTTTTGAAAACTGAGAAATTTCACAGTAATAAATAATACATTTAGTTTAAAAGAAAAGCAAACAGAACCTCCTAAGGAGCAAAAGACTATACCTGTGCCCAAAGAAATTACAAGTGTTGATTCTTGTCTTAATGGCAGAGATCATCTTACTCTACTATCTTAAAGGATCTTTAATTTCTAACCTTCATACATATGATTTTTTCTGATGTCTTTTTACAAATACAAGCATTCTTATAATCCTCAAAAAAAGATAAATTAAAAGTAAAACTACTTGAGCCAAGAGCCACTTACTGTGTGCCAGGCACTAAGCTGAGCCTTTGCAAATGTGAGCCTCAAGGGATCTTTACAGCTTAATGGTAACTATCCACTTTCAGATAAGAAATATAAAGAATAGAGGCTCAGCAGGATTTGTCAGTTGTCCAAGGCTTTCATCTACCATTCAGCTGGTAAATGACAAAGCAGGGATCTGAACCCAGTTTCTGGGCGAGTGCATGGCTTAACTACTATGCTATGCTGTCTCGTTGGTTGGTTTCAGTGTCTGTGGTGGATTATCAAATTCCGGAGTAACCTCTTATGGCCTGTTGCTGGTCACTAAACAAGATATGTCTGCAGCTTATGTCATGTTAGCAAGATGCCCCCAAGTCACTGCCTGGAGGTGTGTCACTACCACTCAAGCAGGGCCTGGAGATCCCCGGGCCTCACGCAGATGCTGGTGGGAGACTGGGGTCCAAGGTGGTCTCCCTGTGCCAGGGTTGGCCCCAGTTTGAAATGGTTTCTTCTCCATCTCCTTGTCTGTCATAAAGACTGACCTACTGGGACCTTAGGAAGAGGCTCTGGGCCAGTTAACAGCAGGAAGGACTTTGCTTCAAGCTGTCTTAGGTGTCTCTTCACATTTTCTTCTTCAGATGCTTCCAGAAAGACCCATTTTAGGAAGGAAAGCAATATTTTCTGATGCAAGCAGATTTTAAAATAATACATTGAATTCTTCCTTTGAAACTTAGAGCCTTTTGCTCACTGGGTAAATTGAGTTTCTAGTACTCTAATACTCTATAAGGAGCTGATGAGAAAGTGCTGGGACCAAACCTGGCCCTCTTTTGCCCTCTTGTGGCTGAGAGTTCCCAGTGAAATAGGCCAAGGTGGCCCAGGCCTGTGTGGTGGGAACTGAGACTTCAGTCAGGCTTGTGTGGACCTCGGAGACAGCCAGACAAGCTTGTCATTGGTTGATTGACTCATTCATTGATTTGTATTTTATTTTATTTTATTGAGACAGAGTCTCACTCTGTTGCCCTGGGTAGAATGCCGTGGCATCATAGCTCATAGTAACCACTAACTCTTGGGCTTAAGCAATTCTCTTGCCTCAGCCTCCCAAGTAACTGGGACTATAGGTGCCTGCCCCAATGCCCGGCTATTTTTAGAGACAGAGTCTCACTCTTGCTCAGGCTGGTCTCAAACTCCTGAGCTCAAGCTATGGACCCATCTCGGCCCCCCAGACTGCAAGGATTACAGGTGTGAGCCACTGCGCCTAGCTAGGCTTGTCCTTTAAACCAGAGATTGTTCTCTACTTTGTGCACAACTTAGACCTCACCTTAATTGTTTTAGTAACTCATAGAAAAGGAGAATTTTTATTTTCTTAGAATTTTAGGGAGATTGTATATAAAAAATCTTAACTGTGATATATATTCTCTCTCATTTGTATAATAATTTAAGGAAATGAAGCTATAATGCAATGTGTTATTATGTTATAATACAGTAATATTAGGGAACTAAGAAATGTCAGATTTTAGCTAAATGGCTATTATACCTATTCCTCTTTTTTTCTAACACACACACACACATACTCTATGCTTGGACATTATCTAGAAGCAAAGTAAAATGTGTCTAATACTAATATGGCATCTATATACTAAAAATAACATTCTAGAAACTGTTTTAAGATATTTAGGTTCATAAATTATGTACATCTGAATATTTAATACATATGTGGTTTATGCATTATAGGTATGTGGTACATGTACATTACCCAGAGCAATCATATTAGAAAGTGCTGTTATTTCCTTTAAGCTAGGAGGAGGCTGAGACACAGAAAGCCTAGTCATTTGTTCAAGACAACACACACAGCTGGTAAATGATGGGGCTAGAGGCCACCAGGCAATACTGCCTCTATGACTAGATAGTTCCTGGTGTCTCAGGGCCCTGTAGGATATTTGAAACAACTCAGAACTCACCAGTAAACACCTTAGGTAGAAGCTTGCAAGGGTAGAAAAAGTGTCGGACCAGCACTTGAGTCAGTATTTCAGCTCTGCTTCTACCATTTATGAGTTGTAAATACTTGGGCATGTCTCTTAAGCTGAATCTCACCTTCCTCATCTACAAAATGGAGATGATAACATCTCCCCACACTTCACAGAGATGTCGCGAGACAGGTGATATAATGGATGTAAAGCCATCTGAAAACTCCTGAAGTTTTCAGGAGCTACCTGAAGATTCAGAAAGGATTTTTTACATGATCACGGTTAGCTTTGGAACGCTATGCTAAGACTTTAATCAATCACTCTGGGCACAGTGTCCCTTTCACTCATCTGTGCCATGTATCAATGTGTCTTTCAAACAAATTCACATGTGTATCTGTGTTTGTTCCTTTTCTGGAGAAATGAGAAGTGACATACTCCTCCTTGAAATATGATGCCCTCCCTGCAATCACAGAGAGTGTGTTACTCCACTGAAGAAACCGTCTCTCTTTTCTTCAAATTTGAGAACCATTACATTTCTTTTTCCCCTCTCACCTAAGACTAGAATCCTGTCTTATTAATGAAAGGTTTAATAAATTTAAACCCGATAGAATCAGGGATGCTCAGAATGGGAGGGTCTCACTTGATCGGCAAGACGTTAATTTACAGATAGGAAAGCTGAGGGTCAGTGTGAGTCTTATTGGACATAACTCAGAAAATTAGGGTCCAACTGGGTCAAGAACCCAAGTATCCTGACTTCCAGCTCTAGGCCAGTTCTGCCTGTACCGAGACGCTATCGGGAGTTGTGGCTTGTTTGTTTGAATGCTTTGTTTTATTACTGACCGTTCTTCTGCAAGGAATGCTTTCTCTCTGTAAGCATTGGTTCTTTGTTACTTACAGAAGAAGACTGCACAAGCTGGGTGTGTCGAAGGTTACCCAAGTGGATTTCCTGCCGAGGGAAGTAGTGTCCTACTCTAAGGAGACCCAGACTCCTCTTGCTACACATCAGTCCGAAGGTAAACTGTGCCTTTTGTTTACTTTCCTTATTATCTCTGGAGAAATTGTCAGAGAGTAACATCCTTCTTACTGATTTCCTATCCTACCATAAGAGATCGTCATAGGATACAAACACAATGGAGCACTGAAAGCCAAAGTCTCCAGCTCTGATTTTGAAAGCTATGGAGAGGGAACCCAATGGTACTCTGCCAAACAACCCAGGAATGGTCAAAACGGGTATTCTGGCCAGGTCCAAACTGTGGGAGGAGGTGGATGAAAATCATCATGGGACACCATTATAATAAAACTTTTCTGAATGTTATCAATAAGAAGAGTTCATACATTAAGGTACATCATTTGCAGGGATCAGCAAACCACAGCCCATCACCTCTTCCTAGAAATAAAGGATTATGGGAAAACAGCCACATCCAACCATTTACATCTATAAGAGAACGTGTGGCTCATAAAGCCTAAAATCTGGCCCTTCGCAGGAAAACTTTGCCTGCTCCTGATTTGCTTTGCTAATTCAGATGAAAGTACCCTAGAGTGTTTGAGCACATTTAAAATATTTTCCATGCAAGGTCCACATAGATGAATGAGAATTGAACCCCATACCAGAAAATGTCAAGTGAAAAATTCTCATCCAAATCTCAGGAATTGTAAAAATACACTAATAAGAGAAGTTGAAGCTGATAAATCAGATTCTTCCTAGAAGTCAAACATTACACCAATGCAAAATTATGCAAAAGTAAAAGCAGAAGATGCGTTTACTGAAAATAAAGTAAGTGAAAATTTCATTCTTAGAGGCTAACATTGCATAGCAAGGCAAATTTTCCTTTTACTTCATGTTATTTTATTGTTTGGTATGAAGAGGTGAATGGAATTCTGGGTTCATTGCTATTCTATAGTAATTACTGAGCAAAAGCCTTGAAAACAGGAAAATGACTAGCATCCGTTGGTTTACAGCAAATATGTAAATTGGTGCAGTTTGGTTTGTACAAGCTACTGAGATTTTTCAAGTTTTGTTCTAAATAAATAACATGAAGGGCAAGTGAAGTCTGATTGCCTGAAATCCAGTGCTGCTACAGGCCTTCTGAAAACCTTTCCGCCTTCATGCTGTTAGGGGGATGCTTATATAGTAGGAAGGCCTCGGTTTCTTCAAGACCTAGAGTGAAAAAGAATTTTAGAAGCAAACCAGTAGCACCCTCTGGTGGTGAAATTTTAAACCGGCCAATCCAACAAACTTGGAGAACTGTCTATTAACGTGGCAGAAAATACAAAGTCAGAAAGAAAAAAAAATACAAAATTAGAAAAGCCTGTGAGAGTTCACCTAGTCTACCCTTTGGCCTCCAGGCAAGAACAGGAAGATCGTTAAAAAACATCCTCACCACCAACCAAAACATTTTGTTTGACTTAATTTGCTGCCATGGGTATTTTCAGAGCTGTAGCTAGAGGTATGTTTATTTAGTTCCAAACTTGACCCATAACATAAAGTTATACAACTGAAATCAGAGAAGGAGTGAATTATTTTTTAAATGTGTGTACTTAAGATATTGGAAGTAGTAAAGAAATATTTACAAGGGAAGATAAATTAAGGATGAAAAGGCATCAGCTCTAAAATTTTAAACTGGAACACATCAAAAGGAAAAGCCTGTACATTCCATTTTATGACTGCAAAGTGAGCTTGGGAGCTCTCATTATCCTGTGGTTTAAGCAGCAGGAAAGGAGGAATTTATTCCTCAGCTATTGGCAGAAGTTTTTTCTGTTTTGTTCACAAGACTCATAGAGTTTTTTTGTGGTGATGGACATTAAAACGGTTCAAATTCCACAATATGGACTTCAACCCAAAGCTGGCTACCATAGCTTTTGACACCACAGAAATCTCTGATGGGTATAAACAATAAAATGTTCAAGTTTGAGTTCAGCAAACTGTCCTCTCCCCACGAGCGATGGCTTGACCTTTGGCTGCCCGGCAGTCAAGGTGCCCGTGCTGACCTTTCACCTGCTGAGTGGAGCTGGCTGGCGGGAGAGCTGAGCAGAGCCAGGGGCAGTCAGCCCCGAGGTTCTAGCATGTACCGTAAATATGGGTTGGCTCCCAGTTTGGAGTCTGAGCCATGGCAATGTTTTCATGACAACTGTAGCCTTTCAGAGGCAGGAAACAGCTAACTACTGAGTCTGATGCCACAATGAAATCTTGGAGGGATAACATTTGAAGCTGTGGTGTGTGTAACATTGCTTTGGCTCCTTGTTGCCTGTGATGTAGGAAGACATGCTAACTATGTTTTCAGTCCCTGTTTGACTATGCTCAGACTAGTGATCTCAGAGCATCGATTTGCTCTGCCTCTACTGGAGGTCTAGTACACTCAGTCTGTTACATGTTCCAATTTTACTTTTGAAAATGAAGAGGAAAGTCCTCTGGGTTAAGCCTCTGCTGGGCACTGTGATAAACATTCTCTCCATGGTGGATACATGTATTAATGGTGATCATAGAGCTCTGTTATGAGGAACACCACAGAGGATATTTAAGCAAGGACTATTTTGTAATAAAGTCTCCAGGAATACTGTCTGTCTACTAGGTCAGAATATCCTTCTCTGCTTAGCTCATCAATCACTGGGAAAGAAGGCCAAGAGTGAGGAACACTGATTAGGAGCAGGATATCTTTACCCCTCAATTTTTTTTTAAGACCATGATTTTATTTCTAAGTAGTAATTAAGAAAGGAAAGAAAAATTATTGTTCTTTGCCAGACTGCCTCTGCTTTGCCTGTTACAAATCTCTCCCTGGACTGACCGTGAGGTCCTGCGGTTAGGGAGCTAATACTCTGCATTAGTATAGTGAGTAAGTGACTGGCTCCTAAGAGGCACCCGACAAATGCTGCTAAATGTCAAAGACGATACCTGATGTCTCTAGAAATGCCAAGTTCTGCGTGGCCTTCAGGGAGTGAGCATTTCTCAGCTGCCCCCCAGCTTCCACATGGATAGTCGATAGTTGTGAAGAATTCTCAAACTTGCTCTCCTGTTTAATCTCATCTTACAAATGGTCACTCCTTGGCCACTCTCCTCCCTCCATGTCCTTCCCAAGCTTTGTTTTACATCCAGGAAAGACCAAATGACTTAGATTTTCCAAGGTGCTTACACCCCCATCCACTTGCACGGGCTGGGATTTCTACCCATACTGCTGTCCTGCCATTTGCCTCCCTTGAGGAGTACATGGGGGTCAGCTCCTTGGTACCTTCCCTTTAAGTTGACATCCTTCCTCGTACTGCAGGCCTGGTCTGTATTTGTCCTTATCACACTGAATTTAATTTTTATTTACGTGTCTACCTCTTAGAACGTGATCTCTTTGCGGGCAGGGTATGTTTTCTTTGCCTTCATGCCTAACAGTGCATAGCACAGAGAAGGAGCTCTCGAGGTCTCAGTGGAAGAGACGAAAAATGAGATGATAGGAGAGGAATAAGATAGAAGGAAGAGAAAACACTCATTGTTTGTTAGAAAGAATGGGGTACAATCCCTGCATTAAGACTTCATTGCCCCCCTCCTCGAATACCCTCCCTTCTCCCATTTCAAAACTATTAAGAAATGAGTATATTGTGATGGATGTGTTACTTGGTTCAATGTAAACATTTCACACTGTATATCGAAGTGGTACCTTGAACCTCATAAATGCATCAGTGTACAAA
>CAUYTI010103877.1:0-45494 GCA_963575145.1 Galago senegalensis | reverse complement strand
CCTCAAGCTGTCCCCCTGGGTAGAGTGCCATGGCATTACAGCTCACAGCAACCTCCAACTCCTGGGCTCAAGCGAGTCTCTTGCCTCTGCCTCCCAAGTAGCTGGGACCACAGGCGCCCGCCACAACACCCGGCTATTTTTGGTTGCAGCCATCATTGTTGTTTGGCGGGTCTGGGCTGGGGATTCGAACCCGCCACCTTAGGTGTATGTGGCTGGTGCTTTAGCCGGTTGAGCTATAGGTGCTGAGCCAGATTTCTAATTTTTATATTTTTATTGTATTTTATTTTATTTCAGGTTAATGTGACGGTACAAACAGCTGGGTTACAATGTCTGCCTTTGTTGGGTAGAATCCCTCTGCTATTGAGTCCCACACCCAAGAGGCAAGGTAAGATTTTTAGATGCCCTAAAAACTGAAAAGAACTTGGTACCATCCCTCTCCTCCATCGTAAATTTCAAAATAAAATTTGATTTTTTTGAGATGACACAAAAGTTGCAGGAACTACAGAGGGAGCATGCGTGGGGTTAGGGCTGTGGATCCTGAAGCCAGACAATGCTGGCTTTGGGCCAGTCACCTGAATTATCTGTGCATCCGTTTCCTTGTCTCTGAAATGGAGGTGATGATGCCAGCATACGTCTTTGGGTGGCTGTGAGAATTAAGGATAACATAAATTAAGTACTTAGAACAAAACCTGTCACAGAGGGAAAGCTTATTAAATGTTATTATTGTTATTATACTTTTTGAAATTAAAATATCTGCTTTCCGGGTTTGTAGTCTGCAAAATTCTGGACAAGTTCATTGAAGGTGAAGGCTGAATGTTGTACCCTTTCTGGTATGAGGAGCTGGGAGGCCAAAGCATCAGCAGCCCAGGGTCTGGGCCAGTGTCCCTTCGTTGAGACAAGCCCCTCCTAGGCTTTAGAGACAGCAGGCCCTCACACTCGATGCAGATCCAATCGGGGATCCATTTGCCAGAACAAAGGTGCAGAAGCGGGGACATAGGGAAAAGGGCTCAGAGAATGGCCCATGCATGCCAGAACTTAAATCTTTCCTGGCTGGAACCAGGCGTGGCCCAGGCCAGCAGGTGGGGCTGAGCCACAGAGCCAGCTCACGGAGGGAAGCTGCAGGGCTGGGCAAAAGGAGCTCTGTTCTCTGCCTGCCTCCTGGGTCTCCTTGAGAGCAGCCAATGAAACCCAGGGGCCTTAGCTGTCTTCAAGTGCAGGGAAAATCAGATTTTTAAAGGCACTCTTGAATTGGTGCAGCAATCAAGCACTCAAAGAGGAAGAGAGCGAGCTTCGCAAACAGCCCTGGGGGAGCTCCTCTTCACTGTCCGGCTGCAGGTGGGGGCTCCCACAGCCACTGGACTTCTGCTGACTGTGATGCTGCCCTCTTCACCCCACCAGCCACAAGTGTGGAGATTGGGGCACCTCACTCTGTCAGGGCCAATCAGAGTCATCCCCCAAGAACTTGGGATTGGAACACAGAGTGGCGTTCAACTCCTCTGGAGATACTTGGTGTTGATCGTGCAATCCCCACACCTGAAGGGGCTGAGTTCTCTGCCTCGTGGACTCAGCTGTTACTGGATAAGAGGGTCCAGCCACCTGTCACTATCAGCCAATATACAGGGACACCAGACTTTGTCAGAAGGCCAGGATTCTGCAGAACAGTGAGAATTGCCTCTCCCATACTGTTCTGTTCTTCCATTCCCCAAATTACAGTTTTAAACATAATGGTTCACAGTTAAGATGACAATAACATAGCCGGGCATTTTGGTCGGTGCCTGTGGTCCCAGACACTTGGGAGGCTGAGGCAAGAGAATCGCGGAAGCCCAAGAGCTGGAGGTTGCTGTGAGCTGTGATGCCACTGCACTCTGCTGAGGGCAACAAAATGAGACTCTGTCTCTAAAAAAAAAGATGACAATGACCCTTATTTTAAATAATCATTGGCAAGACTCAGTGACAATCTATTACAACATTTCCAATTCAAAAGTTAATTCCTAAACTATTCAACATGAGCATCTTTAGGGTGGGAGCTAAATTTACAAAACAGTAAGAATGGGAGGCCTGGCTCGGCGCCTGTGGCTCAAGCGGCTAAGGCGCCAGCCACATACACCTAAGGTGGTGGGTTCGAATCCAGCCCGGGCCCGCCAAACAACAATGATGGCTGCAACCAAAAAATAGCCGGGCGTTGTGGCAGGCACCTGTGGTTCCAGCTACTTGGGAGGCTGAGGCAGGAGACTCGCTTGAGCCCAGGAGTTGGAGGTCGCTGTGAGCTGTAATGTCACGGCACCCTACCCAGGGGGACAGCTTGAGGCTCTGTCTCAAAAAAAAAAAAAAAGAATGGAGGGCCAGAGGTGAAGACCAGCTGTGTCATGTCCGCCCAGCCTGACTCCATCTTATTCTCACTATATGTGCTTTCAAAAGGAGCCAAGGGAGCTGGTCTGCTGACAAGGAGAGAACAGAGACGTAGATGCGAAAACCGGCATCCACAAGCAGAGACGGTGGGTCTCTGGGGGCAGCTGTGGCCCTTTCCTGGGGACCTGCTACACCTCTCCAGAAAACACTCAACAACCTTAGCGCCAGGTTCCCTTTAAGACTGAGCTACTGTGAGTCATTTTCTGTTCCTCCAACCAAGAGGCTACGGAGTATGTTTCCTGCTGTCTCTGACACGACTGATCTTAAATTCCATCATTAATTTACTAACAATGCCTACATCAGTTTCCCATGCATCCCATTTCAGAAACAAAATTCAAGAGAGGGCGGAGGAGGGGAGAAGCATTTCTCATTCAATCTGAATGAATTCTTCTGCCCCTGGTGACCAGGTTTTGCCTGGGTACTATATTCAAAGACACAGTCTGGCAGCCTAAAGCAATTAAAAAGGAATTCTAATCTTTGCTTGACTCACTCAAAGCACTGTTAAAGGGATCCAGTTCAAACCCCACAGGCTCTTTTATTTCGACCTTTCCTCCTCTCCCTTCCTTTCCCCAGAGCCCCTCACCCTCCAAACCTTAAAATCCTTGCCCGCCTTGTCCAGCTCCTGAGCCCTTCCCTCACCACCTCCTTCTCAGCAAGTTCACTACATAAATTAGCCTTTGGCGTTTTTTGGTCTCTAATTTCTCCCATAATTACCTTTCCTTTTTTTTTTAAGTTTTTTGTTTATTTCAGATTAATATAAGGGTACCTATGATTAGGTTACATTGTTTTAGTTTATTCGGAAAAGTCCGAGTTGTATTTGAGTCCTTCCCCCAGGAAGTGTGCCATGTACCCCTCCACTGTACCTGTTAAGTGGGAGCTTCCTGGGCCCCTTCCTTCCTCCCCTCTCCCCCGTCCTTGAATGTCATTGAGTTTTTCCTCTCAGGTGGGCCTATAGCTGTTCATCTACTCCTTTCCAATTAGCATTGAGTACATGGGACGCTTTTTTCCCCATTCTTGAGATATTTTACTAAGGAAAATGTTCTTCAGCTCCATCCAGGTAAATATAAAAGATGTAAAGTCTCCATCTTTTGATGGCTGAATAGTATTCCATGCTACACAAATGCTGCGGTTGATTAATCCATGCCCATGTAGGTGGGCACTGGGTTGTTTCCACATCTTTGGGATTGTGAATTGAACAGCTGTAAACATTTGAGTGCAAATGGCCTTATGGTAAAATGATTTTTTTTCCTTCTGGATCAATACTAGTAATGGGATTCTGGGATCAAACGGAAGTGAGCCGTTTAGGGATAGAGTCCAACCAGGATCCATGGGACACAGACGGGAGGGCCATCTAGGGATTGAGAGTAGGCTTTATTTTAAAGGAGTGTGACCAGAAGTCAGTCCTCCTCCCATGGTTTCAAGGGACTTTCGTTAGTGTAGTTGGAATGTGGGAGGGGACATGAGAGATGAGGGGAGTCACCTTCCCCACAGAGTGAATGACACTGTGTGAGATTGATTCTAGAATTACTGCCTTCCACAAAAGGTGTTAATTGTGCTCCAGGGCCTTATCTCTAGTGTCAGCCAGGACCAGGGTAGGAGATTCTGACGCTTCCCAGGAATGACTTTAAAGCACTTCAGAAGGGTGGGGAGGGGGTTGCTGTGACCATGCCCTTTGGTCTCTGACCCCCTTTCTACCACTAGCTGTCCTCCTGGGATGGCTATACTCTTGCCAGGGTCACCACGATTTACAGGAGCATGGGAAGGGGGGGCTGTAATGATGCAATTTGGTTTCTGGTTGCTTTCTTTCTCTTCTTGTCTCCCAGGTAACTGTACTTTTGTCAGGGTCCTGAGGATTTCTTCCCCACAGGAAGGTCTATTTTAGCTCTCTGAGGATTCTCCATACTTCTTTCCAAAAAGCCTGTATTAGTTTGCAATCCCACCAACAATGTAAAAGTGTGCCCTTCTCTCCACATTCACACCAGCATCTGCAGCTTTGGGACTGTATCATCTGGGCCATTCTCACTGGGGTTAGGTGATATCTCAAGGTGGTTTTGCTTTGCATGTCTCTGATATTTAGGGACGATGAACATTTTTTCATGTGTTTGTTGGCCATTCTTCTGTCTTCTTGGGAGAAGGTTCTATTCATTTCTCTTGCCCAGTGATAATTGGCTTATTTGCTCTTTCCTTGCTGATTTGCTTGAGTTCGCCGTAGATTCCGGTTACTAGCCCTTTATCAGGTTTGTAGAAGGTGAATATCTTCTCCCATGCTGAAGTTTAACTATTTGCTCTGCTTATTTTCCATTGCAAAGGAGAGCCCTGAAATGGACCCTGCAGCTAAAATATCCTCCCCTCTGCCACCCCCCAGTCCTATCTCTACTTAAAGTTTTGTGTCTTAAATGTAAATCTTTTATCTATTGTGAGTCAATTTTTGTAAGTGGTATAGGTATACAAGTGTGTATACACTGTGTATACAAGTCTTGGGGGTGCAAGATGGTAAGAGGTACCTTTGTGAGAGGTATAGGTCCAGTTTCAGTCTTTTGCATGTGGCTAACCAGTTCTCCCAGCACTATTTATTGAATAGAGATTATTTTCCCCAATGTTTGCTTTTGTTTGCTTTGTCAAAAATCAAATGGCAATATTAAGCCAGTTTCATCTCTAGATTCTCCATTCCATTCTATAGGTCTATGTCTCTATTTTTATGCCAATACCATGCTGTTTTAATCATTGTCAACTTATAGTATAGTCTGAAGTCTAATAAAGTGATGCCACCAGATCTCACTTGACTTTTGAACTTCTGAACTTCTTTCATTTTCTTTTTTTTTTTTCTTGAGACAAGGTCATATCCTATCATCCAGGCTGGTGTGCAGATGTCATCAAAGCATCCTCTAACTCCTAGGATTAAGAGATCCTCCCTGCTCAGCCTCCTGAGTAGCTGGGACTACACACCACCACGCCTGGCTAATTTTATTTATCTTTGTAGAGACAGGATCTTGCTATGTTACCCAGGCTGGTCTCAAACTCCTGGCCTCAAGCGATCCTCCCTCCTTGGCCTCCCAAAGTCCTGGAATTATAGGCATGAGCCACCAGGCCCAGCCCTGAACTTCTGATTTCACAAAATCATGCGGTCTTGTATCTGGAAGGATCTCAGTTTCAAATAAGAAACCTGAGCCTCAGAGGGGTTAAGACACTTGACCAAGATTACACAGCTGTTAAGAAAAAAAAATAAACTGAGATTAGAAAGGTGAATTTCTCATAGCGGCATTATTTCCACTCCAAGATCCTCTGAAGCCTTTCTTATTTACCCACTCATTCTGGCTTCAAATCACATGTAGTTTTATTTTATTGTTTAACTTCTTCATTTTGGGTGTGCAGGAGACAGTATGTGTTTTGTGTGCATGAATGCAAATATGCACAGGCTTAAGAGGTGGAGGGGCTTGATTGTATGTGTGTGTGTACGTGTGTGTGTACTTGCACTTGCATTTGTCTGGGTGATGGTGTTTCCATGTGCATTTGTATAATGTGTGAGTGCAAGCAGGTGCCTGCATACATGTGGGTAAGTGTGAGAGCCTGAGAAGTTTCACTATGTGTGTCTCTGTGTATACAAGTCTTGAGGGTGCAAGATGGTAAGACTGTGGAAGGCAGGGCTGTGTCCCTCACTTCCTCATAGCCTCACAGTACTCGGTGCAGAGGAGTGGAATGGGATGAGGCTCATATCCCCTCAACAGAGCAGAGAGGATTTCTGCCTCCTCGGCAGCCTCTTCTACTGAGCTCAGCAATTATGGGAGGGGTGCTCCCTGGGGGCGCCCAGCCAGCTGGGCCATCCCTGCCTTCCCTGAATCAGATTCTAAGTGCAGAACAGCTGGCTGGAGCCCTCCCTAGGGGGTGAGACAAGTGGGTACCCAGGGACCTACACCCAGCCCGAGGGTGGTTGCTTAAGCGGCAGTAAAAGAAACAAAAGATGAAATACATCAGCCATTGGCAGCCGTAAAAAGAGCAAAATCGCTCAGCAGAAACCCGTGCACTATCCATCATCCAGCCCTTCTCCACTTCAGCTGCCGAAGCAAGAGAGTTTTTTAATGCCCTCCAATTCATTTGCATTCGCACAGCCACTCTTTTATGGTATCAGGGGTTGCCAAGAAGATCTGAGCGGTTTTTTAAAGACGTTGATAAACCATTTCCGCCAGGGAATAAAAGTTTTTTTTGGGCAAAGGGAAAAGAAAGTTTTCCGAAATAATGCATTCCGTCTGCAGAGTGACGGGTAAGTGATTCTGCAGATGTATTGGCCCCATAAAACTGAGCGAGGAGTTTGGCCCAAATGTGCTCTGTGCTGGTGAGATGAGTAGTTCATTCATTCTGCAGCTGAGTTGAGACCTGAAACTTTGCAGAGAGTCACGGAGAAGAGTTTCACAGGCAGCCTGCATCTTGTACGTGACCAGGGCTTGTGACTCCTGGGACACATACACACTGTCAATGTCTCTGAACCTTCCAGGACCTTCAGGAACCCCCATTGGCTTTGAAATTACAGCAATGATCCAGCAGAGGGTGATTCTCCATCTTTGCCAGGGGTCCAAAAGCCTAAGCAAATAATCAGGGTGGTCCCTTCCCCCTTGCAACACTTGACTAAGCACTTCCACGTGACTAATTTGGCAGCTCAACTCTGGCATCATAACTCAGGGCAAGTCCCTGCTACAGTCTCAACTTCAAATTCTGCATCAACCAAGTGAACATATTGGTCTAAAAATGTTCAGGAGAAATACCTGCTAAAGGAATCAGGTATTAACGTCCTCATGTTATGGATAACTGAGGTTCAAAGAAGAAAAGTAGCTTATGCAATAAGCCTGCACACCTGGTAAAGGTAGGGGCAAGACAAGAGTATGGGTTTCCTGATCTTCAGGGAGTGGCTTTCTCCTTCCCCTCTTCCACACTTATTAAACATGTGTTATTTGTCTGGCTATTGTCCACTGCCTCTCTGCATTCATGGAACCGGGGGGTAGGGGAGAGGCAGAGACAGAATAATGCCAGGGCATCCCCATCCTATCAAGAGGACGGAAGACCATCACCAAAAGACCCTGCTCAAATGAAAAGAGCATAAAGCACCCCACTTAATCCCAAGTGAGAAGTTCTACTTCCTCCCTTAGTCTGACCAGTTACTCCAATATTCACACATGAAGACATAGTAGGTAACTTTCGAATGTGTTAGTCTGACTAGCACTGGAAAGATCCCTCCACTCCTAAAATATAACAGCTGCATTCCCACCATTACTCACACCAATGGGTCAAGGCAGTTAAAATTCAAGTGACACCTCATTGGAAGAAGACAATAATAACCCTCTGTCAAGCGTGGTGACTCACACCTGTCATCCCAGCACTCTGGGAGGCCAAGGCAGGTGGATTGTTTGAGCTCAGGAGTTCAAGACCAGCCTGAGCAAGAGTGAGACCCCGTCTCTACTAAAAATAAACAACTGAGGCAAGAGGATTGCTTGAGCCCTGGGAGTTTAAGGTTGCTGTAAGCTATGAGGCCATGGTACTCTACCAAGGGCAAGAAAGTAAGATGTTGTCTCAAATAATAACAATAATAACCCTCTGTTCCTCTTTGGTCAGTTGCCCAAAGTGGATAGAGGGGATACTTTAGGGACAGGGACCTCTAAAAGATGGAGAGGCTCAGATCATCTATAGTATCTTGTGCTGGTGGGATGGGAGAAATTGTAACTGGGGGGAGGGTATCAATAGTGGGAAGGGTTGGCATTCTGGCAGCAGGAGCAGCTAATAATAATGGACATTATTCAAGTCTTACTATGCTCCATCGCTAGCCTATTTTATCTTATTTGGCCTTCACAACGACAAGCTAATTCCTAATCATCCTTCTTTTACAGAACATAAAGCTTAGGCTCAGAAAGGTTAAGTAACTTACCCAGCATCACCCAGATAACAAGTTATGGTAGAGCCAGGATTTATGTCCTATGATCTAATTTCACGGCCATACTTTTGCCAGCTCAGTACAGGACCATGCCATAGGATCAGAAGTTGGGGCAAAGGTTGGTGCCCTGCCCACATCCCCTTAGAGGCAAGTGCCTGCCTGCTAGAGACCCTTACAGGTCTGTGCTATGGACTCCTTCCTCTGAACATTTGCAAAATCTAATTCATTATCTTCTCCTCCAGTCTATACTCCTGTATCCATCCTGTATTCCAAGGCACCCTGGCAGTTAAACTCATCTCCTCTCTCTCCCTCCCTGTCACAACACTCACCAAGCTCTGTCCCACCCACTCCCTATCGGTCCCCTCCTCCATGGGTCTGACAGCTCACTGATGCTCATTCCCATTTTTCCTTCTTGTAGGTGCCAAGAACCTGAAGATTCCCACCCAGGCAACCCCAGCCCCTGGAATAGGATCCTCCAGCACCCACCTCACTGATTATAGATCAGACAATAGTCTGCAAAGCATCTTAGAGCAGGACCTGGGCTCTGACACTTAGTTTCTCCACTTGGGCAAATACTTTCCTTTCAAAGACTGGTTTCATCGTATGAAACATCCTGTCTGCCAGCTAGAAAGCTCAGAGGTAGATAAGAGCTTGTTGTTGTCTTTGAGGCACTCAGAGTATAGCAGTAAGACAGACATATAAGATAATTAAAATAGTCTGATAAGGCTCTGGAATAGAAATACGTGAAACAGAAAGAACACAAAGGAGGGAGCAATTAGGTGATTAATAATGACAGCCTCTGTCTATTGATTATCTATAATGTGCTAGGCATTTTACCTATATGAATTCATCCAATCTTCATGTTGAGCCTTCCAAGAAGACATAATTATCCTACCGCTTTGATTAGAAAGTATTGGCTTGTAGAAGTAAAATAACTTTCTCAAGGCTACAGCCTGAATGTCTTTGGGATTTCCTACACTCCTTTTTACTATGCTCACAAGAGGAGCATAGTAGTCTCACTCATGACCTCCCTCCAGTGGCATCGGCCTCAGTTTCCCATTTACCCAGAGTAAGATTAGCATAAGGTAATCTCTCTGTGGCCTCCATTTTCTCATCTGTGAAATGAGGTAATACTAAAACCTACCACAAAGGGTTGTGCTAAGGGCCTCAAGGAGACAATCTATGGAAAGCATGTACAGCAGCACCCAGCACCCAGCACAGAATCAGGGCTATATGGTGATGTATTGGTCCTGGTAATGTTATTTTTACTATCTTTAAGGGCACGATTGTGCCATGAGCCCATAGACCACTTGGGCTTCACTGAGGAGCCCTTTGTCGATTGTCAAATGATGCAGTCACCTGCACCACCCAAGTGCTGTCTAAAATGAAGTCTCCAGCCCCTCCCTCCCCACCAGCTCTTCCTGTAACCCCAACTTGGAGCAGGCCCCCACTCCCATTTCAACCATGACTGGGGGGCTGCCAGAGCCCTCATTTCACCAGCCAAGACAGGGGAAACTCGGGGGCCTGGGAGAGGCCAGTGGAGAAAGGGGAAGGGCTGTTTTCCCTGGGGCTTCCAGGAATGCTGAAAGGTGAGCTTGCAGCTCATGAAAAAAGGCGATCTGCTTCCAGGAGCCTGGGTGTTGGCAGCTCTATCACTGACCAGCCAAGAGACTCATGTCAGAAACTGCCCATTCCTGGTGAATTTCAATGAGGAGCCCTTTCTGCAGAGGAGAAGGAAACCATCATTTAAAAGGCAAAGGCTGCTTTTGCTTGGCAAGATATACTGATAGAGCAAATGCCGCCCTGGGCAACAGGGAGAGGAGGCTGGGCACCTTCACCCACTGCAAGTGACATGTAGCATATGACAGCGAGTTCCCTGCTCTGTGCCTTGTCTTGGCTTGGGTGCTTGGACATAGGGATGCGTCAAGCACTGTCCTACAAGAAACAGGCAATTACTAGAGGGGGTAAAAGGTAACAGGATAGAGATAGGCGCAGGGAGCCTGTGGGGCACTGATAACCCCAAATCCAGCACAGAACAGAGATTTCCACAGAGCACCAGCATTTGAGAAGGGACTTGAGAGAAGAGGGAAAAGCAGGAGTTCACCAGGCAGAGAAAAGGCTAAGGGCGAGGGTGGAGAAGGCATTCCAAGCAGAAGGAACAGCAGGAACTAGGACAAGAATGCATGTGACAGCCCAGAATACCGGGAAATGATGCACTGCAAGCCCTCGTGAGAGCACAGGGCCATGGAGAGAGGTGACAGAGGAAGAGAAGTTGGGCCCAGGCTGCAAATGGCTGTATGTACCACAGTTTAAAAAAAATTAAAAGTGGGTTTCCTCTTTTAAAGGACTGAAGAATTTCAGAAAGGGGAACAACTGGTGCTTCGTATGTTGGAGGAAACATGGTGCACAGTTGACGAGGGCTGTGAAGAACGGGGACAGGACACAGGTGAGACTCTTGACATTTCCAGATTAGGAGGGTCTGATCTGAGATCCCTGAAGAGAGTCTGATGGGGAAGCAAGGAAAGGATGCTGAAGACATTTTAGATGCAGACGGGCAAATTAGTATGGAGGAATAAAAGGGAACACCCAGGACCACCCTGAGAGCACAGCTTAGCTAACAAGATGGCCAATGTCTCCAGATCGCCAAGACCAGCGGAGGCCCGTTCTGCACCAGCTGGGATGTGGTAGCTGAGATTCTAGACTGGCAACAGGTGGGCCTGGAGCCAAAGCCCCTGACCCCTATCACCTGCAACCACAATGCCAAATATATTTCAGCCCACATTCCAACCCTGATGGATTGGTGGTGTCTGCCTAAATTACTACTTGAGAAGGATTATGAGAGCACATCCCGGCCAGTGGGAAAGAACACAGTGACTGATTAGCATCGTCTGTCATGGGTGTCTCCCGCTTGTTTCCCTGTCCTGCCTCTCACCTTCCCTGCTGAGAATCAGTGAGATGACTCTTGGGCATCTCTGGAAGTCAGCCCAGTACACAGAGAGCAGCGGGGCACACCAGAGATGAGCAGTTCAGCTGGAAGCCGTGAGGCTGACACCCGTGGTTTGGGGACCTCCAACTAGTGGAACTGAGAAGGGCATCAGGCAGCATCTCCATCTCTGGGGATGGCGTCCCGAAGGGTATCTTGGAGACCCTCTTGGGAAACCCCTGGAATCCCCGGACACTGACCAGCTGCTGGAACATTAATGCTGCCCAAGCGTACAGAGGTTTTATCAAGAGGTAGAAGCCATAGAAGTCTGCAAGGGTGTTTCAGATAAGACATTCCTTACCTGGGGCGGTGCTGTGGCTCAAAGGAGTGGGGCACTCATCCCATAGGCCGGAGGTGGTAGGTTCAAACCCAGACCTGGCCAAAAACTGCAAAAAAAAAAAAAAAATTCCTTACCTGGGATTTATGCATGAGCTGCAGGTCTGTAGGCCCCTCGAAATCATGCACAAATTACTCTAAGTATGTGCGCTCTTCTCAAAGGAGGTCTTCAGTTTTTGTCAATCTCTCAAAGAGATCCGTGCCTAGAAAAGATTTTAATCTCTACTTCAGATGCAGGAGAGTACTAAGAAGGTGGAGCAGACCCCACAGTAGAAGGTGAACCTCCAGAGCTGTCACCTGATTACTCAGCCAGTGCAATCCACTCAGCCTTAAAAAGAGTCCTCCAGGTTCGGCACCTGCAGCACAGTGGTTACGGCGCCAGCCACATACACCAAGACTGGTGGGTTTGAACCTGGCCTGGGCCAGCTACACAGCAATGACAACTGCAACAAAAAAATAGCAGGGCATTGTGGCAGGCACCTGTAGTCCCAGCTCTTTGGGAGGCTGAGGCAAGAGAATCACTTAAGCCCAGGAGTTTGAGGTTGCTGTGAGCTGTGACACCACAGCACTCTACTGAGAGCAACATAATGAGACTCTATCTCAAAAAAAAAAAGTCTGGCTCGGCGCCTGTGGCTCAAGTGGCTAAGGCGCCAGCCACATACACCTAAGGTGGCAGGCTCAAATCCAGCCCAGACCTGCCAAAAAACAATGATGGCTGCAACCAAAAAAAAAAAAAATAGCTGGGTGTTGTGGCAGGCGCCTGTGGTTCCAGCTACTTGGGAGGCTGGGGCAGGAGACTCGCTTGAGCCCAGGAGTTGGAGCTTGCTGTGAGCTGTGAAGCCACTGCACTCTACCCAGGGGCATAGCTTAAGGCTCTGTCTCAAAAAAAAAGAGTCCTCCAAATCCGGGGTGCAAACTCAGAGCTACTTTTGAGTATTGGGAAGCTTGAGAATGCAGGAAGGCATTGTTTTCCCAAACAATGTTCTTAGTTTTTGCCAATCTGTCAAAGAGATCTATATCTCCCCAGAATAAAACAAAACAGCTTTTGGGTGGCAGCTGTGGCTCAAAGGAGTAGGGCACCAGCCCCATATACCAAAGGTGGTGGATTCAAACCCGGCCCTGGTCAAAAACTGCAAATAAATAAATAAATAAAAGTAAAACAAAACAATTTTTTTTTATTTCAGGTTAGTGTGAGGGTACAAACAACGAGGTTACCATATTTGCATTTGTAGAGTTCCTCTTGTGGTTGTGTCCCACACCCCAGACGTGTGCCACATACCTTTCTATGGTGCCCATTAACCGGGAGCACACCGATCCCCTCCTCTCCTCCCCTCTCCCCCTTCCCTAGATCCCTCTTCCCCCAACTTGAATTGATTTAAAAACAAAATTTTGGAAAGCTTCAACCACCACTCAAGATGAAGGAGAATAATGCTATCTATGATCAAATAGCCAGGGAGGCTCATGGAACCAGCAAAGGCATAAAAACTTGCTTTTGTTTTGCTGGGAAAAGGGCTGGGATTGGCCACATCGGAAGACAGAAACCATCCCCAGGAAACTATGGCAGGTAAGGAAGACACTTTGGACATTGTGTTGAGATCTTGGACTGGTGGAAGTTTCCAGACACTGTCAGGCTTAGGAAACTGCATCTGATGAGGGTCCGAGGGTCTCGGTCGGGGTTAGGGAATGGGACCTGGGGACCTGGGCCTGGCCCAGGAGCTGTGATGCAGGGAGCTGCATCCTTTCCTTCAGAGCAGCTGTGTCTACTTGTTCATACACATTCATGGGTATGCTAATGGATTATCTGTCGGCTCCAGGAGAGCAGGGACTGTGTCTGATCCTGCATCCACTGTCACCTAGCAAGTCTTGGGCACAGAGTAGATGTATTCAATAACTATTTGTTGAATGACAAGGCGGGTGGGTGGATGGACAGATGGATGAATGGATGGATGAGTGGGTAAGCCAAGGTCATCTGTCTGAGAGACAGAACCTTGATAAATCAAACACCTTATTGGTGTGGCATTTGGGAAGCAGTGTGGCAAAGTGGTTCAGAGAGCAGTCTTCAGACTCTGCTTTTTTAGTGTATGACCTTCAGCAAAATATTTAACTTCTCTGTGCCTCAGTTTTCTCATCTGTGACACAGAGGTAATAATAGATCCTACTTCATAGAGTTACCACGAAGATTAAATGAATCAACACATCTAAAGTACTTAGCATAGCACCTGACACATATTAAACACTAGGTAGAAAGCCAAAGAAGAGGGGTGTGTGTGTGTGTGTGTGTAGAGTGAGAGAGAGAGAGTCTAGATATAAGCAAAAGGGATGCAGAGAGTAGCAGCAGAATTGAAAACAAAAAGTGGAAAACTGGCTCGACACCCATAGCACAGTGGTTATGGTGCCAGTTACATACACCAAGGGTGGCAGGTTCAAACCTGGCCCAGGCCAGCTAAACAACAATGACAGCTGCAACAAAAAATAACAGGGCATTGTGGCAGGTGCCTGTAGTCCCAGCTACTTGGGAGGTTGAGGCAAGAGAATCTCTTAAGCCCAAGAGTTTGAGGTTGCTGTGAGCTGTGATGCCACAGCACTCTACCCAGGGCAACATAGTGAGACTCTGTCTCAAAAAAAAAAAAAATAGTGGGAAATGGTGGCTTCTGTGTCTCCTTACAAGGTGTGAGTGGCTCACCCATGGTATAAAGGGTACTGACATCAAAGGTACTGACCAGGCCTGGACAATAGAGACAGCTTTGGGATCACAGAGTTGAAAGCAAGGCTCAGAGAAGAGGAGCTGATTTCTGGACATGACCATGGACATCTGCATGGGGGTGTCCAGTAGATGAGCCTGGAGCTCAGGAGGGAGACTTCATTGGCCCGAATCTGGCTGAGGAAAGTCAATTCTGCTCAAGGAACTTGTATAAGAAGAAACACCCCCTAAGTCCTCCCCACTCAAGTGGCCCAGACTCCAGCACTCAGGCCCCTGAACTCAGTCTCCTGCTGCTCTGTCCTCAATTCCTGCAAGGGCCCTGAACCCTGGCCCACCAAAGTGACCCTGAGGCAGCCCCACCAGGCTCCCAGGAGAAGTTTATCCTTTGGCCTTTGGGACTGACTGCATAGAAAAGGAAATGGGATCCATGCCATCAGTAGACATTGGGTTATCTTCAGCCCTCCTATGTTTGATGCCGGGAGGGAAGTGACTGGAGGGATGGCAAGGAGGATTCTGAGACCATGGAATGCCCCACACTCTGCTTTTCCTGGCCCAAGTCTAACCAGGACCCTGAGCACCAAACACATCTCTACCCATCATCATGAATAAGAGTGATAACTCCTTGACGTACAGACTGGCTTCTCCCCCCCCCCACTCCCTGCGTGCCTTGTCAGTAGTGGGGAAGGCTATGCAGCCTAGGGGAGGAAGTACGACTCTGACCTACGGGTCAACTCAATGCAGGCATCTTCCCGGTAACTTCTACCCACACACAAGTCAGATTGTGCTGAGATCTGTTACAAGTTAAAGATATTATGTCTCCTTGAAACCGTTCACGTCAAGTGCCATTTTGTTTCAAGGTGGCGGAGTGAAGACATCATCACAGTGACAATCTTGATCCTTTTGCTAGTTCCCAGATGTGCCAACAGAAGTCCATTTCTTCTAAATTTATCGAAGTGTTGACAGACAGAAAAATGCCAAGCTGTCAATGGAAACAGGGACCTCACTTCGGTTTTTGAAACACATTCTAAAGTTCTGTGGCGGAAATCGTGCTGGACTAGGACTCAAAGCATCCAGGCTGTGGTTCCTGGCTTGGCTGTCACTGGCTGCGTGGCTGTAAGAAGTCACTTGCACGGTCTGGGCCTCAGATACCCCACGTGCAATGTGAAGAGCTGGGGCTGGATGATATTTTGTAGAGATAAATTATAAAGCCTGTAAGAATTCTCACTTTGCCCCCACGCAAGTTCTCCTACTGAGTCATCCTATACTGCCCACCCCTCCCTCCAGTGTTGACTGGCAGCATTGCAACCTGACTGGCCCCCTTTCCTCTGGTGATGTGGGGGACGGTGCCATTCCTTATAAATAAGTGAACAGGGTAGGTTGGGGCAAAGGGAGGGGCTGTCTGAGGCCCTCAGAGAGCTCATTAGTGGGAAAGGCTTCTCAACGGGGGACTTCTGATCTTCAGCCCTGACTCACTGAAGCAGACACAAGCAAAAGGAGGAAAAGAAGGGGAGCCAAGGAGGAGAAGAAGGGGCGCCAGGGATGTTGGTTTGTAGAGGACACTGGAATGTAAGGGGGAAGGGATCACGATGGAGCTGAGGGGCAGGTCAAACTTGGGTGGCCTGCTCAGAACAAAGACTGGGTCCCCGGCAAGGCCCTGCCCTTGGACTAAAAATATGATGTCCCAGAGGATGACGGGGATAACCACCCTTCACAACCTTCAAGGGTCCACCAAGACTGTACCCTTGAAGGATGTGAAGCCCCTCAGCAAACTCCCCTGCAAATAGGTCACAGTCACTGGCATTCCTCTGGAAGCAAAGCTTGAGAGCTGTTGGAGCAATGTCTTCAAGACCAGGCTAAGGAAGCCTGGCAAAGGCTCTTAACCACAGAGCTGTGGGGGTTTAAGTGACTCTGAGGGTAAAAGTCTTCAACTACAGAATGCATTCCAAGCCCTCCCCCCAGGGAGCTGTCCGTGGTGCTGGAGCTTCCACCTGAGGCTGGATCCTGGCTGCCACCATCCTTCACACCAGCAGTCAGCCCCCTGCCACGTCCTGTCCAACCTGCCTGCCCAGCTCCACTTCCTGCCTGACCACAACCCCTCCAGCCTGCCCTGGTTCAGGCCTGGCTTGGCCTAGGTTACCACCTCTGCCAGCTGCCTCTCCAAAGCCATGCAGCTACTTAACTGCTGCCTACACGTGTGGTCCATTTCCCCAGCCATGCCCAGCCTGGCAGCTGGAGTCTCCATTCATTTTCTGAAAACACAGCTGGAGGTGGTGAATCAGCTACAGAAAGTACACTGGGCCTTGACTGGGCAGCCCAGAGGCCAGGCTGCAAGGTCAGTGGAGAACCAGACCCACCCTTGCACAACCCCATACCCACCAGCCAGTGCGCCCTAAACAGATGGCAGAGCAAGGCTTCCCCATGAGCAGAAACCAATCCCCACACCCCAGCTGGTGGACAAGAGCCCAGCCCAACCACAGATTCCCCACCAGTCTCCTTGTATCTCTAGTCCACCCAACTTTGCCTCACAAATTCTCTGTCTTTAAGGGGTTCAGGAGGCTTTGTCACCAGCAGCAATCAGGTGGCCAATGTGGAACAGTGACTCTCAACTAGGACAGACATATACCCCTCCCCCCGCCTATGTCCTAGCGAGTGGCTCATAGGCCCCCGCCTATGTCCTAGGGAGTGGAGCAAGTCATTGAATTTCTCAGTTTTCCCATCATGGTTTCCCTGGGCCACCCTGAGATAAAGGACATGAAAGTGCTTGGTAAATCCTGGAACACGGTGCCAGGGGCAGTTACTGTTACTGTCCAAATTCTAAGTAGCCACCACCTTGTCAAGGGGGATTCTGGAAAGTGGGGAAAGAGAAGAACACACAAGTATTTCAGTGGCTTTCACACGCTGTTTTATTTAATCAGCTCTGGCATATGTCACTGTCACCATTCTGCAGATGAGGTTGGGTGGCTCATCCAAAGCCACATGGCTAACGTGCTCCCAAGCCAGGACTGGAACACACTTCTGTTGGCTCCCAAACATGTGCTTTTTAACCACTGCACTAACCATCCTCCCTCTTGCCTAGTTGCTACAACCCTTTCCTCTAGGGCCAGACTCTGCTTCCACAGAGCAGAGAAGCAGCCCCACCTCAAAGGCAGGCCTCTGCTCACACTTGTGCTCTCAGAGCAGCCCTCCTGGGCTGTGCTCTGCTCTGAGCCGGGCCTAAACCCAGTTTGCCAAACTCGCTGGAACTTGGCTTGGACGAGGCCCCTTGAGGACACAGCCTTCCTCACTCCCCTGCCACCCAGTCTATCCCCTCAATCCTCTCCCAGTACTGTGTTCCAGCTCCTCCCTCCCCATAACAGGGGCACTGAAGAGGCAGCATGTGCCATAAGCCAAAGCTTCTCAAACCTTACAGCACATCCAGGTCACTGGGGAAATGCAATGAAAATGCCAACTCGTCATCCAAAGAGGTCCCGAATCAGCAGATCTAGAGTGAGGCCCAGAAATCTGAACTTCTTTTTCTCTGTTCTGTTGCTCCAGGCTGGAGTGCAGTGGCCCAAACATAACTCACTGCAGCCTCAAACTCCTGGGCTCAAGAGATCCTCCTGCCCCAGCTTCCTGAGTAGCTGGGACTACTGGCATGTGCCACCACACACAGATGTGCTCAGGCTGGTCTCAAACTCCTGGCCTAGCACTCAGCCTCCCAGAGTAGTAGAATTACAGGCAGGAATCACCACATCCAGCCACAAATTTCTTTTTTTTTTTTTTGAGACAGAGTCTATGTCGCCCTGGGTAGAATGCCCTAGAGTCGTAGCTCACAGCAACCTCAAACTCTTAGGTTTAAGTGATTTTCTAGCCTCAGGCTCCCAAGTAGCTGGGACTATAGGTACCCACCACAATGCCTGCCTATTTTTTTTGGTTGTAGTGGTCATTGTTATTTAGCAGGCCTGGGCCGGGTTCGAACCCACCAGCTCCAGTGCATGTGGCTGACACTCTAACCACTGAGCTATGGGTGTTGAGCCCCAGCCCGAAATTTTTAACAGGGTGATTCTAAAGTGGGTGGCCCAAACTGCCCTGGACTCCCAGTCCTGTGGGCTTATCCTGGACTGGAAGGTTGCACTGATTGTAGATACCAAATACTATATTTCTCTCTCTCTCCCTTTTTCTTTTTTTGAGACAGTCTTACTTTGTTGCTCTGGGTAGAATGCCGTGGTGTCATAGCTCAAATCAACCTCAAACTCTCGGGCTCAAGCAATCCTTCTACCTCAGGCTCCCAAGTAGCTGGGACTACAGGCACCTGCCACAACACCAAGATAGCTTTTCTGTTTTTAGTAGAGATGGGGTCTTGCTCTTGCTTAGGCTGGTCTCAAACTCATGAGCTCAAAAATCCACCTGCCTCAGGCCCCTAAAGTGCTAGGATTACAGGCATTAGTAACAGCGCCTGGCTCCAAATACCACACTTCTCAAGGACAGGTATTACCCTGGTGTAAGGTTGTCATCACTGCCATCCTTTTATATTAACAGGGGTCATAAATTGTTCTTTCTCTTCCCCCACTTTACAGATGAGAAAATTGAGGCCTAGAAAGAAAAGGTGACTTCCCCAAGATCAGACCACTGGCTACTGATAGAGCCAGGACAGGGGCCTGGGGCTGCTGACAGTCAAACCAGCATGGGGTCCTCAAGGCCCAGAGACCCAGGGAGGGGATGGTGGGAGGTGAAGCGGAAGCCACAGAATCTTTGGGTCACTAAGCCATGGGGTCACAAGACGACTCAGCAGAGACTGGGAGCCTTTCACACTGATTTATGAGGTGGTCCCCACGAGAGTCCCCCTGGGCCAGGATGCCATTTGTTACCTCCCCAAGGAAGGCCCCAAAATGATGATCGCAGCACATGGCCCCAGCCCGCACACACGTGCACGTACATAACATCTCTCGTTAATAACTCCCTGGCCATCTGGTATAACAGCTACCAGGGCTCCCAGGCCTGGTTGTCAGGTGCAGGGGGTGCGACAAGAGGTGGGAGAGCAGGGCTCTTCCTGCCTTCAGGAGAGACGTACATGCAACCTGCCAAATGAAAATTTGGAGAAAGCTTGGTGCACCCAGAGCCGAATCTGGAGAAGGGCGGGACCTCCTCGGAGTGCAGCCCCCTCCCCTCAAAGGTGGGCAACAGCACCATCCAGAGCTTTCTGCAAGGATGGACATTTCTATATCTGCTCTGTCCCAGACTCAAGTGTAGCCACTGGCCACATGTGGCTATTGAGCATTTGAAATGTGGCTCCTGGGACTGAGGGACAATTTTCTTTTCACTAATTAGAATGAGTGAAAATATTAAGTCATGTAGATCTCACAAGAGATCTATTTATTTTCCCTATTTATAGAATGAGGACGCTAAGGCACAAGGAGGGCAAGTAATCTGTCCAAGGTCACACAGGTAGTAGGCGGTGGAACTGAGAATTGAACCTGGAGCAAGTCTACTTTTCACTCTCACACTAAGCCACCTTCCTGCAGGAAGCATGCTGCTCCCCTGACTCACTGTCAAGGGCACACTGCAATCTACACACACACACACACACACACACAGGCCTGAGCAAGGAGTCTGAGCAAGTACCAGGCGGAGAGCAGAACCCTAGCTCTGCTCTGGACAGGGACCCTGACTTGATGGAAATGATCCCCCATGACCTTGGCAAGGCCCTGATTTAATGAATAAAACACCATAGTGCCATTGGGGGCCTTTACATGCCATGGGTCCCTGAGTCAGGGAGTGACCAGTCTGATGGGACAATTACAAATTCAGCCCTGGAGCCCCTCCCACCCAGATAGAAGAGGCTTTGAGACTATAGGGGTTGGCCTGAAGGGCTGTGTCCTATTGAACTGTTAACTTCCTGGTTCCATTTCAGCCTCCCCTAAGGAAGTCTACAGGGTTCCTGGGAGCCCCAGGAGGAGCCCTCCCTGAGCCTCTCTAAAAGCAGAGGTTGGGAGAAAGCCTGGCATCTCCCACGATCATTTCCCCCACACTCCAGGGTAGGGGAGCCCTGCCACAGCTAATTAGGAAAATGCATTAAGAACATAACTTACAAATGGCCCCTTGGTTCCCCACATCTCATTTGCATTGAGCTGTTGTTACCCTATTGATTATATTAAAGTAGGAGATAGTCACACCGTCTGCAATGCAACAATTATCATCATCAAACCAATTAGCATCCAGTGGGACATGGCCCCCATCATTCCAGCTCTGCACTAGGCTATTTCCAACGCTGTCGGCCCAGCCTTATGAAATAATTGTGATTCTAATGAAACAGCAGCAATCAGCAGAAATTGTCCCAAGAGACCCACCTCTCTCTATGGCTCTGCATCAGGACATCTTGTCACATAAGCACGAGCAAAGTGATACAGTTGAGGTCTTCGGTAGCCCAAGTCTCAGCTGAAAAACTGCCTCAACCCCAGAAATCCCTAATCAAGCAACCACAAAGTTTCAGTCGCAGACACACTTGTGCACAGCCCCCCACACTCCATCCACGTGGGCACACTCTCCTCCTCTCACAACTAGAACACACACAAGATATGTTCAAACCCACTCACATACACACACCTCCATGAGCTCCACACACACACCCACAGCTCACCCCCAAGTACAGGCACACAACAGACTCACACACTCACACATATCGCCATCCCTTCCACACAAGCCCACACCCGGCATTCACATACAGTCACACACACAATTGTTCACCCAACATATATAAGCAGGCCCACGCTGAACCGCCAGACTCGCTCACATGTGTGAGCAAACAGAGGATACAGATATACACACACCCAGCATACTCACAGGGATTCCCACACTCACACATAAACACACTCCCAGGGATACACACCGGTCGGGGAGACACTTGAGTCTAGACAGAATCCAGGATCTGATGGGAGCAGCCCTAAGATCACTTCTCATAGCTGCTTAAGTCCAGAAACCTTGCTGTCTGTCCACGGGGACGCCCAGCACCCCAGGCCTGGCATATCTCCCGCATGGCGTGGTGGGAAGCCTCCTCCAAGATCACCATCAGTTTTGTGGTTGTCTCTCTCGGTGACCAGAAAGGGACAAGTGAGGGCAGAAGCAGGTGCAACCAGAAGGTCTGGGATGGCTGTGAGGAGACAGCTTTAGAGAGAGACTGAGTCATAAAGGTCCTCCCTTGCAGGGGTGTCTGTCCCTCCCCCACCCAGCTTTCACCTGCTCGCCATTTATGGAGCACTTACGCTACTGCCTGGCATGAGCTATTCTTTTCTTGATTGATTTTTTTGTTATTTGGGGGTTTGTTTGTTTGTTTTGAGGTTCTCACTCTGGGGTCAAAGCTACAGTGCTGTGGCCTCAGCCTAGCTCACAGCAACCTCAAACTCCTGCCTCAGCCTCCTAAGTAGCTGGCACTATAGGTGCCCACCACAATGCCTGGCTAGTTTTTCTACTTTTAATAAAAACACTCTTTCTCAGGGTGGTCTCGAACTCTTGAGCTCACGCTATCCACTAGCCTTGGCCTCCCAGAGTGCTACTCTATTACAGGCCTGAGCCACCATGCCCAGCCTTTTATTTTTATTTTTTATATTCCAGGGCAACAGGATGCTTCTTTGATTTTTTTTTTTTCCCGATGGAGAGTCTCACTTTCTTGCCCCTGATAGAGTGCCTCAAACTCTCGGGCTCAAGAGATCCTCTTGCCTCAACCTCCCGAGTAGCTGGAACTATAGGCACCCACCACAATGCCTGGCTATTTTTAGAGACAGGGTCCCACTCTTGCTCAAGCTGGTCTCAAACTTGTGAGCTCAAGCGATCCAACTACCTCGGCCTCCCAGAGTGCTAGGATTACAGGCATGAGCCACCACACATGGCCTGATCCTTCCCTGATTAAATAAAAATGTCCTGGATGCCTCCTGTGGCCCAGTTACTGTTCTAAGTATGGAGATTCCACAATGAACAAAACATTGTGTTTTGTGACATGGTCCAGAGGCAGAGCCTGGCCAGAAAGTGATAAACCACTACATATAAGATATGTAAGGACTATGAATAAAAATAAAGCAGAAAAGAGGACAGAGCAGCATGGGGTCTGCTTCAGACTAGGGGATCAGAAAAGGCCTCCCTCATGAGGTGACTTTTGAACAGAGACCTCCCAGAAGGAGGGGCAAGCTGTGCAAATACAGCCGTGTCTGCATAAAGACGTTTCTGTCACCAGCCTGAGCAAGAGCAAGACCCCATCTCTACTAAAAATAGAAAAACCAACCAGCCATGGTGGTGCACACCTCTAGTCCCAGCTACTCAGGAGACTGAGGCAAGGGGGTTGCTCAAGCCCACGAGTTTGAGGTTGCCGTGAGCTGTGATGCCACAGCACTCTACCCAGGGCAAGAAAGTGATGCTCTGTCTCAAAAAAAAAAAGAAGGACACATTTCCATCAACGACCACCTGCATATATGATGGTGGCCCTGTGAGATTATAATGGAGCTGAAAAACTCCTATCACCTAGTGGTCATAGCCATCACAAATCTGTAGTGCTGCTGGTGTGTCACACCCAACAGCCGCCAGTCATGTGAGAGTACAGCACACACAACTATGTGCAGTACAGAGCACTTGATAACGATGACAGACTGGCTTAGGTATTTATTTTACTGCGCCTTTTGTTGTTATTTTAGCGTGTACTCCTTCTACTTAAAAAAAGCTCACTGCAAAACAGCCTCAGGCAGGTGCTTCAGGAGGAATCCCAGAAGAAGGCATTGTCATCACAGGGGTGACAGCCCCAGGCGCGTTATTGCCCCTGAAAACCTCCAGTGAGACAAGATGTGCAGGGGAAGACGGCGATAGCAACTGATGAGTCTGGCTCTGTGCAGGCCTCAGCTAACGTGTGTTTGTGTCTTGGTTTTAACAAAAAAACCTTAAAAAGGTAAAAAGTCTAAATCTCTCTTTTTTTTTTTTTGAGACAGAGTCTCACGCTGTTGTGTAGATGGAGTGCCGTGGCATCATAGCTCACAGCAACCTCAAACTCTTGGGCTCCAGTGACCCGCATGCCTCGTCTTCCCGAGTCGTGGGGACTACAGGTGCCCACAATGCCTGGCCAGTTTTTTCTCTTTTTAGTAGAGACAGGCTCAGGCTGGTCTCAAACTCCTGAGCTCAAGCAGTCGGCCCACCTCAGCTTCCCAGAGTGCTAGGATTACCGGTGTACCACTTTTTATCTTTTATGCCATATTTTTACTGTACATGTTCTGTGTTGCAATGTGTTCACATGCACGAATACTTACCATGGTGTCACATTTGCCTACAGTACTCGGTACAGGAACATGCTGCCCAGGAGTGTAGCCCGGGAGCAATAGGCCAGACCACAGAGTCTGGGGTGCAGGTGGCCACAAGGTGCAGCAGTGTTTCTCAACCTTTTTATCTCATGATACACTTAAACCTATCATTAAACTTCCAAGACACACTTATGTTGATCCAAAAAAAAAAAGAATGCTTAATGTGCCTTGAACTTCTTTTGAAAATAATTTAATTAATGATCTTTAAGAATCCTCATGGCAGGCCAGGTGCCGTGGCTCATGCCTGTAATCCTAGCACTCTGGGAGGGCGAGGCAGGTGAATTGCTTGAGCTCAGGAGTTGGAGACCAGCCTGAGCAAGAGCAAGAACCCGTCTCTACTAAAATAGGAAAATTAGCCAAACATTGTGGGGGTGCCTGTAGTGCTGGCTACTTGAGAGGATGAGGCAACAGGATTGCTGAACCCCAAGAGTGTGAGGTTGCTGTGAGCTATGATGATGCCACAGCACTCTACCCAGGGCAACTGCCTAGAGTGAGACTGTCTCAAAAAAAAGTTCATGGCACACCAGTTGAAAATCACTGCCATACACTTTTGGGTCAGTGCACGGACATTTGCACAATAGCAAAACACAAGACATTTCTCAGAACATTCCCCTTCACTAAACAATGTGCGACTATGACTGGTGGGTAAGTGTGCCGGGTGGAGAGAAGGGCAGCTGCCAGGGCTGCAGCAGGTGGCTGGGTGGCGTCTCCAGTCAGCTCAGCAGCCAGCCTGGCTGGGGCGAGCGAGCAAGGGAGGTGCAGAGAGGCATTACCTGTCTCAGGTGTGTTCTCTCATTTAAGCCTCACAGCTCGGGAGGAAAAGAACCATTAGCTCCAATTTATACATGGGAAAACTGAGGCTCCACGAGGTAACGGGACAGTCCCAAGTCGCACAGCTCTGAAAATGCTGAGCAGAGATGCACACCCAGGTCTGCCCAGTCCAAGACCACCTGTCAACCTCACGGCCCCTCTGCACGCACACGCCCCTCTCCGAGCCAGGCCTGTTGACATGAAGTCATGCTCTACCTTACCCTCACCACACTCTTCAGTTACAATGTTATGACGGATCTATTCATTCATTGCTACAGCGTTCGTTACAAACATTATCTTAATGTGCATGATTACGGTTGTTAGTGGAGCTTACAACTACAAACACCTTTAATAACGCATAACTCTTTCCATCACCGCTGATGGGCCCTTCCCACACACACATGCAGTCAGGGAGAGGCTCCTATGGGTGCTGGAGAAACATCCCTCTTGTCAGAGGATGGAGCCTCCAAATTCCCTGCTGCCTGTGGCCACCCTCTTCGTGCACCCAGGGAGGCGGCCACAGCTCCCCCGTCCCAGTGCTAACCCTCTCCACACTGGCCCAGCTGCACAAAGTTGTTCTGATTCCCTCACTTCCTTGAGTTTGATTGGCACAGAGAGCAGGAGTAGCCTGTAACATGCTAAGAATTGAACGGTGACTTCAGATAATCCACAATTTAAGGTCCAGAATTAGGCAAGAAGGAAGGAAGCCCCTTAAACAAAAGAGACGCAGAGGCTCAAAGACTTTGCCAGAATCATTTCTAATACTAGGCTAAAAAGAGATTAAGATATAAGAAAATATTTTTGTCTAGCTCTCTGAAAGCGCAGGATGTAAGCGTTTTCTCATCTAATCTTCACAGCAACCCCATGAATCATTATACACACTTTACAGATGAAGAAGCCGTGGTTCAGAGATGTTAAGCCATTTGCCTGAGGTCACACAGCTAGTAGGCGGAAGAACAAGGATTTAAACCCAAGTTGATCTGACATTGTAGCCTGTGGTCTTGAGTTGCCCAGATTAGGGAGGTACGATAAAGATTCAGGAGGGCTCTGACATGCCCAGGTGACTGTCCAGTGGTACGACTTCTTCCCTAATTCTGGCCCTTGATTGGGGATCATCTGTAATCAGCGTTCATTTCTCAGCATGTGACAGGCTTCTGCTACCCTCTTCAGCCACCCTTCCCTGCAGGTGCCTGTGGGAAGTGGGCTTGAGAGTGGAAGGAGGGAGGGGAAAGAGGAGCGGGGAAGAAACCAAACAAAGGGGGAGTTAAAAGAGAGGAGGAAGGAATAAAGAAGGAGATCGAGTAAGAGGGGGCCCCTGCCCACAGGCCCCGCCAGCCTCACCCCTACTCCGTACCTAATGTGTGTTTGCCACACATGACCCTTAATCCATATTCCAACGTATAGCAAGAATCGGCCTGTCAAGTTCACCGGAGTGAGAACTAAGATCCAGTGTTCTTGCCAGGACCTGGTGAGCACCAGCTACAGCACAAACATGATCTCATTTCAATCTTCACAGCCATATTCTTTTTTTTTTTTTTTTTTTGAGACAGAGCCTCAAGCTGTCACCCTGGGTAGAGTGCTGTGGCTTCACTGCTCACAGAACCTCCAACTCCTGGGCTCAAGCGAGTCTCCTGCTTCAGCCTCCCAAGTAGCTGGGACCACAGGCGCCCACCACAATGCCCGGCTATTTTTTTTTTTTTTTTTGGTTGCAGCCATTATTGTTGTTTGGTGGGTCCAGGCTGGATTTGAACCCGCCACCTTAGGTGTATGTGGCAGGTGTCTTAGCTGCTTGAGCCACAGGCGCCGAGCCCATAGCCATATTCTTAGGGAGCAGCTGCACGAGGCTGCTGCCCTCTCCCCACACCCAGGAGTTTCCACGTCTCCACATCTCTGCCTAAATCGCTACTCCCCTCACTCCTAACCTCGATGACTGGCAAATTCCATTTATCTTTCAACACTCAAATTTCACCTCTATGAAGCCACCCAGGACTTTTCCAGTTACTCCATTTGAGTAATAAAGAAATAAGGTACAAAAAGTTGATTTTATCCCCCTTCCCCACCTTCAGTCTCATCTCCCTGAGGTCACAACAGATGGCACCTTTATTTTCAAATACAGGCCCTCGGTAGCCATGGGGGGATTAGTTCCCAGACCTCTGCGGATACCAAGATCCCATCAAGAATGATATAAAATGGTATGGTATCTGCACGTAACCTACAAACAGCCTTCTACACACTCTAAATCACCTTTAGATAGCTTATAATTCCTAATACAATGTAAAAATTGTATTACTTTTTATTATATATTTAATATTTTCCATCCGTGGGTGGTTGAATCTGTGGATACGGAACCTCTGATTCGGAAGACCAACCGTGATTCTAGACCCTGACAAACACAAAAGATGCAGTGGCCCTTTTTTAAATTTCTATTTATTTATCTAATAAAAAATAGGATTCACATTATTCCAAACTTGCTTTGTTCACTTCCTACATGATAGACAATCTCCAGGTCAGCTCTCTTGACCGCCCTCCCTCCTGTCCTTAGCTGTGTGACCATCCACAGCAGCTTCAGTTAACTATTTCCCTCCCCAAAGACATTCATCTCCCAGACTACATATGGTGCTGTAATAAATGCCTTGGTACATTTACCCTTCTGTTCCTGTGCTTTCATTCCCACAGGCTGGATTCCCAAAAGAGGAGTCGGTGAATCAAGGGTGTTCAGACTTTAAATTTTAATTGCTACTGCTGATTTTGTTCCCTAACCTACAGCAATTTCCGCTTCCCAGTGATGCATGCAAAAGCCCACATCACGGGCTCAAATGTCACATCATGGCCAGAATTGGACATTAGGGTTTTTTTTGACTCTTGCCAATTGATAGATGATAGTAGCTACCTCACAGAATGGTTGCGAGGTTTACATGTAAAATATGACACCCATCATTTAGAAATCCCCCTGTAATCCTAGAGCTCTGGGAGGCCGAAGCAGATAGATTGTTTGAGCTCAGAAGTTCAAGACCAGCCTGAGCAAGAGTGAGACCCCATCTATCCTAAAAATAGAAAAATTAGCCAGGCCTTATGGTGGGCACCAGTAGTTCCAACTACATGGGAGGCTGAGGTGAAAGGATCACTTGAGTCCAAGAGTTTGAGGTTGCTGTGAGCTATTACATTCTACCCAGGGCAGGAAAAAAAAAGTCCTTAATAAACATTAGCCATTCATATAACTCTGATGTCATCATATTATCATACATCCAAAGAAAGCCTAGAATACACGACAACTTCTAAATTCTTGTCATCATATGACTATTGTTTTTAAGTAGACCCAGATTCCAATCCAGTCTTCCGCAACCAGCTGTGTGGCTCCCAGCCAGTCACTCAACCTCTCAGAGCTTCAGTTGCTTCACCTGTAAAATGAGGGTGTAAAATCAGTCTGTGCTCTCTCCTTTATTAGGGAATAACAGAGCCCAAATGAACTCGTGAATGTGAAATTACCCCAGAAAACCTAAGGCCCCATGCAGGTGTAGGGGTCATACTACCAGTTGCACTGATGAGCAGGCATAACCTGTGGGTGATTCCCAACAAGCCACATCATAAAACAGACCAGGAATCATCACAGTCAGAGAAGAGTGAGGAGGTCCCAGGTTCTCAACCCTTTCACTGGACATCCATGCTCCACGAATCCTTGAGGACAAGGCCCGGGGAGCCATGTAAAGAGCTCCAAAAGAATCTCTTCCTACTCTCAAATGTCCCCTAGCCTGGATGCTACCTGAAATTGCACCATTAGAGACCCTGTCCCCCCTACAACACTCCCTGGAGGATCAAGTCCACTCCCATGACTTCAAGTTTGCCAAATTTTCCCTGAGCACGTGCTTGTGCCAGGCACTGTGCCTGGTCCTACACACACGTGCCTTATGATCAAGTGTGCTGACACTTCCAAAGGCCGCTGCTCCAGCTCTGAGCTCTCTCCAAGTTTCAGAACACATTCGCATCTGTCTACTAGAAACCTCGCCCTCAATGTCCCGCAGGCACGTAAACCCAGCAGACCCTAAAGGTGCCCTTGCCAGCCTCCTCCATAAACCTGCCCCTCCCCCCCCTGCTTCCCCACCTCTGGGCCTGGCCTCCCAATCCTCTGGCCACAGCACCAAAAGCTTCAGTACTCACCAGCAAAAGGCAGGTCCCTCTCCCTGACCACCTGCTGACACCAGTTATGGTGCCTATCAATTCAGATGTCTTCTCCATCCCCCTACCCACAGCCAGGTCTAGGATGGGGTGAGTGAAGCAACATTAAGGAGGTTCCTGCAAGTTCTGCCCCTGACAGTGACCGTCACATTGCCCACCCTGGTCCTGGCCTGGTTCCACCCTCTAGATTAGGACAGGTCAGTTCACGCTATTCACCTGCCTAAGGCAGCAGCACTCACTTGGCCTCCCCGCCTGTCCTCTCCCGGTCCAATCAACCTCTTCCCTGCAACCAGATGAATCTTCCCAGGTCCCAGCTTTGATTATATCACATCCTCAAGAACCTTGAAGGACTGGCCATCACTTACAGGATTAAGTTAACATGGCTTGGCTCGGCGCCTGTGGCTCAATTGGCTAAGGCACCAGCCACATACACCTAAGGTGGTGGGTTCAAATCCAGCCTGGGCCCGCCAAACAACAATGACAACTGCAACCAAAAAATAGCTGGGCATTGTGGCGGGTGCCTGTAGTCCCAGCTACTTAGGAGGCAGAGGCAGGAGACTCACTTCAGCCCAGGAGTTGGAGGTTGCTGTGAGTTGTGATGCTACAGCACTTTACCCAGGGGGATAGCTTAAGGCTCTGTCTCAAAAAAAAGAAAGTTATCATGGCTTGCATTCAACAGGATGTGTCAGCTACCAACCACACTGCCACAACCAACTTCCATTTGAAACTACTCAGAGCTGGCATCTGATCGGGCCATCAATAAGCACCTGACACAAGGGCAGCCTATCCACAGGCAATCAAATAGCCTATCACATGGCCTGACATGAAAAGCTCTACAAAGAAACAATTGTCATCAGCTTAGCCAATCAGACATTTTCTCTCAGCTTTTCAAACTAGAAGGAAAAAGAGAAGAACTGGCTGATAGTAGGACAGAAAAAGCAAACACAAGGACCTGAAATCTACTTTGCGTTAACAGAGTTGACAAACTCCCTCTAGCTGCAAAGGTCTTGGCACCATCTTAAATCCAGTCTACCTCAGTTTCCCACAAGCTCTAGCCCTAGGATAGCATCTTTGATTTCCATGACAATGCCCTTGTTATACCACTAGGCTCTTGCATGAGCTACCTTGAGTAGACCTCGGATCCATAAAGTCAAAGTGTTCAAGGCTCTTTGCAAGTACAGCCCTGCCTAGCATCTTGGCTGCAAGTAACAGAAACCCCCTCAAACCCATATCCTTGGGGCTTTTACAACAACGATACAAGGAATTTCATGGAAGAGGATTGCAACTAGAATGCATGTGGCCACCAGGAATCAGTCAGTCCTGTCTCTCTCCCCCTCTACAGTTCATTGGTCACTGGGCAGAACCTACCCACTCCCATCCTCCCAGTAGGAGATCCAGTCACTCACAGAGACCAACCCTACCCTCTCCCAGTCCCAGCACTAGATTTCCAGAAAAGAGAATCTGATTGACTCCATTTGGGCCAGGTATCCAATTAGCCATGAATCAGGAGACCAGCTCATCAGGGAGACACAGAGCCCGAGCCTTGAATCCTCCTGTAGGTTAATCAGGCCCCATCCCAGTTCACCCTGCCCATGGCTGTGTCCTCAGTGAGGTTCTGAGATGGGAACCAAAAGTGGGGCACCCGCCTTTCCTGAACTTGCAGCCTGGCTCACCCAGACCTGGCACTGGGCGAAGAAGGCTGAGGCCCCACAAGACCCAGGGCAAGAGACAGCTGTCTGGAGAGGGACGGAAACCCCAGATCCCACCAGATAGCCCTGGGCTCAGCTGTGACACTCACCCATAGAAAAGGGGCACACAACACTTCTGTGCAGTTCCAAAAAGCTGGAGACATCTCACACCCACAAATAATAATCATGATTTTCTGTAATTATTATTTGCGTATTTTGCATAATTGTCATAATTATTATCATCAGCTCATCAGCTTCCCATCCCAGCATGCCCTCCTCCCGTCCTCAGCCCTGAAATCTGATCACATGGGCACCCTTTCCTGCCTCTGACTTCTTCCCAAGAGCCAGTCCTCAGGGATCCCTTCCAAAAATGGGATAGGACGCTCCTGAGAGGGCTTCTGCCATGTTTGTCCTTCCAGAATATTTGGGGCCTCAGTTCTAACCCTGAGCATGGCTTGTGCTCGGAGCTGGCAGAGGAGGTAGGAGAACGGGAGAGGAACACACTGTCTCACTCCCTCTACTAAGAGAAATAAGGCCTCCCCGCTTCCTTCCACCCCATGGTGGACAGAAGCCAGCTGGTGCCAGCTCAGGAGAGCAGACCGTTAGCATCTCGTCCCAACTTCTCATTCAGTAACATCATTCTGACAACGCGAGATTGGAGTATTTGCATTTACTCTCATGATGAGAGTATTTACACCACAGCAATTGGCCAAAAGATTATTTAGAGTCACAGCTGTTAAACATTTACCAGCAAGCCTTCAAACCCACCCTCTGCACCACAGACAAGGTGTTCTAGGCAAATACAAGTGTCACTCTCCTTCGGTAGCTGTCTATGCAAAGCCCAAACTCTTAAATGTAAGGCCCCTAAAACCCTGCCCGCTCAGGCCCCTGCCCACCTCTCCGGCTTTCTCCCTTCCCATCTCTCCACAACCGTCCAGGTCCTTCTATGCCCCCAGGAAAGTTATCTCCAGGCCCCACTCTCTGGCCTCCAGTCTCCACCCCACATCCGTGCCTGAAACACATTTTCTACCTGCAGCCTCTAGCCTTCATCCCTCAGGCCTTGGCTGAGTTGCCACAGGTCTGGGAAGGCTTCACTGCCCCCAAACCTGGGTTAGAAACCCTTATCTGATGCTCTCACAGCCTCTCTCACAGCAGTACTGTACATCTTCACCGCATGTTTCCTGGCCGGGCCCAGCGGCTCACACCTGTAACCCCAGCACTCTGGGAGGGAAGCAGGCAGATCACCTGAACTCAGGAGTTTGAGACCAGCCTGAGCAAGAGCAAGGCCCCATAGCTACTAAGAATAGAAAAACTAACCAGGTGTTTTGGCAGGCGCCTGTTCCAGCTACACAGGAGGCTGAAGCAAGAGGATCGCTTGAGCCTAAGAGTTTGAGGTTGCTGTAAGCTATGATGATACCACAGCACTCTATCAGGGTGACAAAGTGAGACTCCATCTCAAAAAAAAAAAAGAAAATCATGTTTACCATCCTAGGGCAGGAGTCAAGTCTAACGCAGTGTCTGGCACAGAGGTTAACACTGTTGAGTTGAATAGAATCAAACTGAATTGAATCAAACACCATGGCTCAAGACAGGCTCAAGACAAGTTAGTGCCCTCACAGAGGCCCAAATAAAGTGCTCCGGGTCAGAGTAGAGTAGGATGGTGCTGATGGACCAGTCTGGACACAACCCCAAGGAGAACCCCAGAACACATCTTAGACAGCTCATTGGGCTCAGATTCTTAAACTCAGCACCATCCACGGACTCCCCTTGCACTACCTGCTACCTGTCTGCCTAGCTGTACCCCCTCAATGGGCACCCTCAGTAATGCCCCCTGGGTTCCCCGTCCACCCTCAGCATCACATCACCTCTACCTCTTTTATACACAGAGACCTCTGGCTTAGCCCCAGGAGTGTCTGAGGCTGAATTTGCCACATCCCTGGAGGAAGCAATGAAGGCTCAATATTAGATAGTGAAATTGATTTGAAGGAAGGAAAGATGTGGCATTTCTTGCATATCTAAGCACCCGGATGCAGCCTGAGTTTCCTATATCATAGCTAACATTTATTGAGAACTATCAGGGAGCAAAACAAAAGACCAGCAGAGCTAAATTAAATAATAACAAAATAAAACAACACCGGAGCATTTTAATGCACCAGAGGTTTCCGTGCCAGTGAAGATATTCACCAAGCCGTTCGCTGAAGGGGAAAACTCAGGGTCGTTTAATGCCAGAGAGAGTGAAGGCAGTTTACGGTGGTTCTTTTACTTAGGGATGCAAACTAGCGCTGCCGAGGACAGGATGGAGGACGAGACCATTGGGCCACACACAGGTCCAGGACGTCTCCGGTTCAGTTCAGTAGGGTCTGGCATGTGTCATATGGTGACAACAGCCTTCAGTTTTGATACCTTGTGGGCAAGGGCTACCAAAGTAAATGTTGTCCCTTGAGCAGTGCTAACCCAACACTTCTTATGCACTCACTAAGGACTTGGCAACTCCCGGACAGAGGAGCCGTGGTTAGGAGTGTGGGCCCTGGAGACCTGCATCCAGTCTCCAGCTTAGACCTCACACAAGTCAATCCTTTAGTTTCCTATTCTGCAAAATAGGTAACAAGAGTATCCAACACACAGGGCTGCCACGAGGATCAGATGCGCCATTATGTGTCCAGCCCTTGGAATAGTATTTGGTAGATGGAGTTTTTGAGAGTTGACCATTATTAGCTCGTTCATCTCATCACCAAGAGGGAGCTCATACTCTTCTCTCTTTTATGTCACAGATGAGGAAAGAGGACTTGCTCACTTCCCACCCCACACCCCTGCCATCACAGCTGCCCCAGGTGCTGGGAACCGGCACGGTCTTAGTGCTAGGGCCCTGGAGAGGCCTCTCTCATCTTGAGGATTATTCAACAGTGATTGCTGGAAGACACCCACTGTCCCAGTGCCCACGACTCCTTCCATTCCCCCTACATGGCAAGGCTGGGAACCACACAGGCCCTAAGAAATCCTCCCTCCTCTTGGCCCCCCAGGGGACAGACACAAGCTCCCCCCCCACTTCTGTCCCCTCCCAGTCTGAGTCTGTAAAGATTCTCCCTTTAGTCAGGAGAATCCTTCTCTTTTCAATTTTCTCTCACTTCTCCCACCCGGACATCCTGCTTAATCCCTAGGAGACGCTTCAGCTGTAGGGAGGCAAAATCTAAATGCAGAAGTATCTTCCAGACAACGTGTCTTCCTGCCCGGTAACAAGGAATCTCAGGCCAGCTGCCTGTCCTAAAGGAGGAAGGAGAGAAAATGTCACTATTTCCAAACACCACCCTCAACAGCTTGAGAGTGGGCCCTGGACACTACTTAGGGTGAATTCCTCAGAAGCTGGAGTCAGACCCTGAGGTGCCAGGCTGGCCCCACACACAGGCCTGCTGACCATCACTACGCAGCTCTGACGAAAGTTTGAAGCTGGCCCTGAGGTGTCATCGACTCTGCCTGTAAAGGGGAGAGAAGGCTTCTAGGTACAGAAGCTGTGAACTTGGCCAGGCTGAGTGCCGAAACAGCAGCATCAGAGGAAGTAGCTGGAGGCTCAACCTCTCACTGGTGTCCAAGAATATGGTGCCGTGTGGCCCTTAGTATAGTGGGCATGATGTGGGCACAGGGGAGCTGAGATAAGCAAGGGGTCAGTTACAGGGGCCTTGGGTGCTTGGCTTTCTCCCCGTGGACAGCAGGGAGGTCACGGGAGGGTGTTAAATGAGCAGGGATGCACCCAGATTTGAGTGCTGGAAAACAGAGTGGGGACAGGTGGGGATGGGGGGGAGAGAAGGCTGGGGGGAGAGGCAGGGAGGCCAGATAGGACACGAATGCCGGGGTTCAGACAGTGGTGCCAAGGGCTGGAGTGGGGATGGGGAAGAGGACTTGGGTCAGGGCAGAGCTCCATTGCAAACTGCCATCTAACTGTCCCTCCTACCAAAGGACTATTCCCTTTGAGCCCACAGACAGGATCCTATTGGCCCCCCAGCCCATCTCAGCTACAGCTTGAGGCCGGAAGGAGCCCTGGGGAGGTCTGCCCCGGGCTACAAACACTAGCTGCAGGGCTGAGACCTCAGGCCTGTCCCCAGGAACCTGTTCATAGCCCAACACACACACACATACACTATACCACACTGCCACACACACATACACACACACTATACACCACACTGCCTCACACACAGGTGCACCCAACTCACCCAATTCACTAGGCAGTGCCCACCACCATTACACGCACACAGCACCCCCACTCGACATGCCATCCAGTCTGACACTCATGTAGCACCCCGAAAATGACCCCCTCCTGCACTAAACCCATTATCCACTACACCCCAAACACCCACACATCATACATTCGGTGCAAAGCAAACCCAGCCAGGCTCACACCTCACACACCAACTACACAAAACAACACACATTCCTTGCACACAAATATTAGATACACCCCCAAAACACACATGCTCAGACCTGTCAGCCACCCTCACACATCTTCTAAACTGACCTTCCCCACAGTACACTCACCTTCCCAGGGCTGAGGTCCCATCCAACCTCCACTCCCAAACCTGTGTCCACGGAGCTGGGGCTGCCTGAACCAGACACCTTTGTCTAACTCACAGAAGTTATGGTAAGCACTACTGGTTTAGGGTGAGCATGGCCTCGCAGAGCTGCTGAAATTCTCCAAATAATGTTTGATAGAGTCCTATCTATGGGAACAAACTTTGTAGCCACATCTGTGTAAGTTACTTCCATCTTTAGTAAGTGACCATGCACATCTAATTTTAAATGACAGGAAAACTCTCAAATGACAGGAAAACTCTCAAATGACAGGGAAACGACAGGAAGACTCTCATAAAAGTCTACTCTGGCTCGGTGCCCATAGCTCAGTGGCTAGGGTGCTGGCCATATACACTGGGGCTGGCAGGTTCGAACCCAGCTGGGCCTACTAAAAACAACAACTACAACAAAAAAATAGGCACTCATTGTGGCAGGCGCCTGTAGTCTCTACTACCTGGGAGGCTGAGGCAAGAGAATCGCTTAAGCCCAAGAGTTTGAGGTTGCTATGAGCTGGGACACCAGGGCACTCTACCAAGGGCGACATAGTGATACTCTATCTAAAAAAAAAAAAGCTACTCTAAGTTAAAATGTATGTCATGCTGGTGCCTGCAAAAAAAAAATCCCATTTTGTTACCATAAGCAGACGTGTTGGTTTTTTTCTTACTAACAAAATATCACTTTTCCCCCTCCACTGAATAAATGTTGGGCAAATGTTTAGAGAGCATTGATATAAAGTGGCATCAAATAATTGGCCTGCCTGGGAGGCCCTTGCATCTCCATCTGGCCCTGCCATGCCTCCTCCAGCTTCTCCAAGATGGTGGGCAAGGAGGGGCAGCAGGCCCAGCATGCCCAGTGGGCATGGGGACCTGGCACTGGCTGCACCCACTACAGGCCACTTCTAGCTGACAAGCCTGGCTGCCCCCCTGGAGGCTGGTGGAGGCACTGCGCCTGGAAGGGCTGAGGTGGATGCTCCTGAGCCTACATTTGACTCTGTCCACGCAGAGTCCTCTGTCCTGTGTGTGGTCTTGGGGCAGGCTGCACAGGAGCGGAATACCGATCAGATGTGAAGGAGAGAAGAAAGAGGAAAAATACCTCCACACAGCGGAGCTTCAGAATCGTCACTGGCTCTGAAAGATCGCAGGCCACGCATGGCACTGAAACAGTCACGTGCTGTGACACACAGGGGACAGAGGCAAACGTGTGCAAAGGCACACATGCAGACACAGAGACAGCCACAGCCACAGCCACAGGGTGACACTCACAAACCAACACACACGTAGCAACCAAGCAGAACCAGCCCCAGAAGCACCTGCACGTGCCGGAGAGACAGCTCCAGGCACGTAGATGCCCAGCTCCTTCACAGGTGAGCGTGCACAGCAGAGGTGCCCGGACGCATTGGTGGGCACACGGCACTCTGAGTGCCTCATCGGTGTCCCCTTATCGTGGGCGCTGCTCACTACCTTTTCTCAAGGGCCCTTGGACCCACTACCGTGAGTGTCAGTGGCTCAAGATGTAAATCATGTCACCTGACTTCCCTCAGTCTGCTTTGAAAACCCTGCAACCAGGTAATTCAGCGTGAGTGGAAATGGCTAGGGGAGATCTTTCTAATTACTGATGCCTCGGCCCCACCCTCCAGAGACTGATTCCACGGATCTGGGGGGGGGTGGGGGGGGCACCAGGCCTGGGTGGTTTTTTAACATTCCCCAGGTGATTCTAACCCGCTCCCAGGGTTGGAAATTATGAAACAAGCAATCTTGTCCTCCGCCAGGATCTGCGGGCATCGTGGGTCTCCGCAGGACTGCCCCAATCGACGAGATCCTCAGGGTGTCAAGGTGCCCCCTCTCTCCGTCCTTCAGCTCACCCAAGGAAGCCCTTGATACAGCGGGTCCGCCTCGCCCACTACCCCAGACCCTTCCTTTTCTAAGTCCGGCAGCGCCGAGCCACGGAGGCGGGGCGAGCCGATCCGCGCACTGCGGCTGCCCCCTGCTGGACAGAGTCGGTCGTGCCCAGCTGCCTGCGGGACGCGCCTCTTCAACAGGGGCAACCCCAGGCTGAGATGTTAGGGGAACCAGGAACGCATAGGCCTTAAGAGCCCCAGACCCTCAGCTCTTCATCTTCTTGCTAAGCCCCAACTATTCTTCTGGTCCTGGATGATCACGAAGGAATTTTCCTTTGCTCATCTGCTCTATAGTGGCCAGTAATGCTGACCTGGGCTGGCCAATCCTGGCCGGGGGGCTGCAGAGATGAATAAGGAAGGGAACTGACAAGGTGGAGGCAGTGCTCCACCGTGCCCATCCATCCTTCAACAGCTTCCGGAGCCACCTTCCTCGAGCCTTCCATGTCCTTGTCTACTCCACACCCCTTGGTGCTCCCTCCTGCTTGTGGGATAAAGCCCAGACTCCCCAGACCCCAGCTCCTGCTGCCCAGAGCATTTCTACACAGGCTTCCAGAAAGCTTTCCACCCTGGAAATGCCTGAAAAACTCATCCACATTCCACTCATCATCTCCTGCAGGAAGCCTTCCCTAACCTCCCTCCACCAACTTTATACCCGTTAGTCAATTCTTCCTCTTTCTTCCTGAACATTACGAATTCTTTGTTTATATATCTGCCTCCAGCCCCGCCATCCTGGGGGATTCCCAAGGCAGGGATGAGGGACCTGAGACCAACAAAAGTCTGCAGAATGAATGATGCCTTTTCCCACCCGCTCAGTCCCTAGGGAGCTCTGCCCCCTCTGGCTCCACCGCCCAGTAGGCTGAGCCTCTCACTCAGAAGAGTAATCTCTAAGGCAAAGATTTTCAACCAGTGTCCCGTGGAATGTGCTGTGAGAGGATCTTAAGTGTGCTCCCCAAATTTTAAAAATCATTAATTAAATTATTTTCAAGGTACAATAAGTATATTCTTTTTTTATTCTTTTTTTATCAACATAATTTAAGTGCACCTTGGAAGTTTAACTATAGGTTCAAGTGTGTCATAAGGTTAAAAAAAAAAAAGGTTGAAGAACACTGCTCTGGGACAAGGAAGAGAATAATAAATACCAACACTAACAAAGCATTTACTAAGTGCCAGATTCACATTCTATTCCAAGAACTCCCAACATTATTATTATCCCTTTTTTCTTTTCTTTTTTGTATTTTGTTATTGTTTGAGACAGAGTCTCACTCTGTCACCCCAGGAAAGAATGCAGCGGTGTCATCATAGCTCACTGCAACCTCCAACACCTGGGCTTAAGTGATCCTCCCGCCTCAGCCTCCCGAGTAGCTGGGACTACAGGCATGTGCCACCAAGCCTGGCTAATGTTTTCTATTTTTAGCAGAGACAGGGTCTCACTCTTGGTCAGGCTGGTATCAAACTCCTGACTTCAAGTGATCCTCCTACCTCAGCCTCCCAGAGTGCTAGGATTACAGGCGTAAGCCACCGCACCCGGGCTATTATCCCCATTTTGTAGATGGGAAAACTAAGGTACAGAGAAGTTAAGTAACTTGCCCAAACAAATATACAGCTGGTCATTCCAGAGCTAGGACTCAGCCCAGGCATTGGCTCCAGAGTCATCTTCCCTCTTAAGGGAAGAGAAAGCTGGAGGAGAACCCGTGTCCACACTGACGGCCAGGCTTCTCCTCTGGGAGACAGGGAGGTCTTCCCAGGAGAGGCCAGGCCCAGATTCCCCAGTCAGCAGCACTAGGGCTGTGGCTTTTTTCATTTCCTTCTTAATTTTTCTGACAAGAACAGATGCCACTGCAGCTGACAACCAGGCTGTCTGAACGGAAAGGTGGATCCAGCCCCATCGTTTGTCTGCTGAGAAAATGCAACTGGACAAGGAAGCAGCTGGGCTTTGGAGACCTGGAGGATCTGGGGCTGGTGGCAGGAGCAGGAGGGCTCCCGACAGACAGGCAGGGAGCTCCTGCAGGGACTCCCTGGGGCTGAGATCCCCCAAGACCCTCTGGACAAGCTCCTGCCTCCGATACTCCCTCCCTCCTTCCTTCCTTCTTCTCTCCCTCCCATCCAGACTTGGTAAGTGACTGCCAGGTACTCAGCCTGTGCTGGCTACTGGCAACATGATGAAGCAATCACTGTCATTGTCCTCAAGGAGCTCTCAGTCTGGAGAAACGGGCAGGGACAGAGCCTCAGACTCTGGGCTGGTGAGTTCTGTGATGGCGCATACTCTGAGGTCCCCCTGTCTGGGAGCCGATCAGCCTCCACACCTGTGAGCTGTGTGAATTGCATAAGGTATTTAAAGCTCCACATCTGTAAAATGGGATGCTAACAACGCCTGCTTCATTGTGTGTTAGAAGGATTAATCGAGTTATACATGTGACACACTTTGAAAGTGTCTGGCACACAGCGAGCTCCTTCTCCCGCATCCAGCATCCCAGGGATCTCAGCTCCTTGCTGAACCCTGACAGACTTTGCTCCCCTCAGTCTCCTGGACTCCTCTGCTGTTGTTCCTCACACCCCCTCACAATTCAGAAGCGGCCCCGAGGTCTAACCACTATCCCTGCTGTTGTAGGCTCTTCGTATCATCCTCAGCAGATATTCACATGCACTTCACTGAGATCACATCTCCTCTACTCAAGCCTGCCAGGCCACAGCCCCTGGGGACTCTGAGATGCTGATCTCAGAACAAGGTAAGAGCTCTGCTTGGGTGGAACAGCTCCCTAACCCAAGCCAGGTATGTAGGCCTCACCAATCACTCAGGCCTGGGGTGGTACCTGGCCCCCCTAACTGCAGAAAGCTGCCCCGCCACTGAATTCTCGGCTGGACAGTTCTTTCTGACAGCTGCCCTCAAGCTCTCCAGCTGCAGTGCCAGGAGAGCAGATGGACTGCTGGGGTGATTTGCAGAGGATGTTCTCCCTGACTTGGCCCCAGCTCTGCAGCCCACAGTCCCAAGAAGCAAAGTTACAAGGTCAAGGAGTTGGGACACATTTGTGGCCCTAGTAAGCTCCTCCAAGAAGAGCTCACATCTGTGGATCTGGTGTGTCGAGCACGACTTTGTGTCTGTATGTGTCTCTGGGGTGGGGGCCAAATGGAGCTCTACAGGAGGGTGCCAAGAGCAGGGACAGACCTCTGCTTGTGACTAAATGTTCCCCTTTTCCCAGAACAGCTGCCTCCCCCCACCCACCCAAAGTCAGTCCCTGGAGCCATCAGAGGGGGCAGGGGGCTGAGGCCTGGCAGAGGGAGGAGGAGCGAAGGGGGAAGGGGAAGAGGATAGAAGCAGGAATGATCATTTGCTTCCCTCTTTGTCTTCGCAGGCTGTTACTTCCCTCTAGTTAACAATTGCTGTCCAAGCACAGCCCCAGCCCCTCCTAATTATTGTGATTAGCACTGAGCGGAGCTGCTGCATTTTATGACTCTCTAAACCAAAAAAAAATAATTAAAGCAATTACTGTCATTAACACTCTGCCCTCTTCACCACCTTCTACAAATGAGCAGCTAACAGGCCCCAGGGAGTCATGATTGAACCCCTGGGCCTCTCCCCTCCCCCCTGCCATCCACCACCCCAGCCACCTGCCAGCCCCAGGATCACCAGCCTGGACAGCTCAGGCTGCAGAAAGACTGGGAGGCAGCAGGAAGGGCCTCAGTGGGGCCCCAGGAAGATACCCCACATACCAAAAACACCAGAGCCAGGCTCTGGGCAGCTACACAGAGAGGGTGAACCAGGAACTGCCCCAAACCCACCAGGCAAAACATGCATTCCCAGACACTGTCATCTCCCGTCCCCCACTTCAGGCAGGCGCTCACCACGCCCAAACACCCATGAAATGTGGCCTCATTCCTCTGCGACTCTGCAGAGCCAGGCCTCCTTCATGCCCTGTGCTCTGTGACTCCCTGATCTCCCTCTTTTTTCTTTTTCCTTTATTTATTTTATTATTTTTTTTTTATTGAGACAGAGTCTTACTTTGTGGCCCTCGGTAGAATACTGTGGCGTCATAGCTCACAGCTACCTCCAACTCTTGGGCTTAAGCAATTCTCTTGCCTCAGCCTCCCAAGTAGCTGAGACTATAGGCACCTGCCACAATGCCTGGCTTTTTTTTTTTTTTTTTTTTTTTTTTTGATAGAGACAGGGTCTCACTCTGGCTCTAGCTCAGGCTGGTTCCAAACCTCTGAGCTCAGGGCAGTCCACCCGCGTTGGCTTCCCAGAGTGGTAGGATGACAGGTGTGAGCCACCATGCCGGGCCAATTCCTGATCATCTATCACAGCCCAGCCCAGTGCTCTGCACTCCCCAGCTGAGTGACCTGACCTCTTGACACCATGGAGTTCCAGTGTCCTTGCCGGCAAAATGGGCTGTAGTTGTCAGCTCGGACTGTTACAACTAATACCATAGATTGTATGGTTTAAACAGCAGGCTTTATTTCTCATGGTTCTGGAGGCTGGAAAATCCAAGGTCAAGGGCAGCACCTGTGGCTCAAAGGAGTAGGGCACCAGCCCCATATGCCGGAGGTGGCAGGTTCAAACCCAGCCCCGGCCAAAAACTGCAAAAAAAAGAAAAAGAAAATCCAAGATCAAGGTGCCAAGAGGTGAGGGCTCTCTTCCTGGCTTGCAGACAGCCACCCTTTCTCTCTGTCCTCACATGGGTGGGGAGGGAGAGAGAAAGAGGTGAAGTGTGGGGGTGTGGAGAGAAAGAGAGAAAGAGGATGGGGTACTCCCCGGGGGCTCTTCCTATAAGAACACTAATCCCATCATGAGGTCCCCACCCTTGTAAACTCATCTACACCCCCAAAGACCCATCTCCAAATACATTGGGGGTTAGGGCTTCAACATATGAATTTGGGGAAAACGCAATTCAGGGCATAGCATGGGCTCTGAAATGTCTGTGGAGTGATTTCTTCCCCACAAGTCCCTTTGAAGGTCAAATGAGATCATCAACACAAAGTGCCTAAAACAATGCCTGGCACATAGTAGGTCCTCAATAACCAGCCCTTTTTTTTTTTCCCCATGCTTCCCCTCAATCAGAGGCAGAGGGTTTGTCAAGGAGGCTGGGGGTGGGGGGCAGGCTCCAAGCTGTAATGACTTTGTGAACCGTTGTGTCCGTGACCCAGGATTATTGCAGTTGCCTCCTAACTGGTCTCCCTGTTGCTGTCTTTGCCTCCCACCCCCTCCAATTTATTCTCATAGGCCAAATTCAAGTTTTTAAAACATGTCAGATCATTCACTTCTGTGCTTAAAGTCCTACAATGGGTCCCCATCTCACTCAGATTTACGTCTAAGTCTTTAAAATTACCCCAAGGAGGCCAGGCATGGTGGCTCACGCCTGTAATCCCAGCACTCTGGGAGAATTGCCTGAGCTCACAGGTTCACAGCCTGTCTGAGCGAGATCATGACTCTGTCGAAAAATAGCTGGGCACTGTGGCAGGTGCCTGTAGTCCCAGCTACTTGGGAGACTAAGGCAAGAGGATCACTTGAGCCCAGGAGTGTGAGGTTGCTATGAGCTGTGATGGCATGGATACAACAAAGTAAACTGTACCGAATACAACAAAGTAAGATTCTATCTCAAAATAAAATAAAATGACCCCAAGGCATGTTCCTCTCCTGCCACACATCACCCTCACCTACTCTGACCTCAGACATAACCAGTGGACTCCCCCGCCTTAGGACTGGTCCATCCACCTGGAGCTCTTCCTCCCAATACAACTCACCTTCTTAAAGACTTTATTGAATGTTCTCCCAATAATACAAGCCTCACCCAACCCCCACTGCATGCTCCCGATCCCTCTTCCCCTGTTTTACTCTTTTATTTCCTCGTTGTGCCTAACCCCTTTTCACATGCTTTGTAATTCCCTTGTTTATTGTTCATTGTTCATTGTGTAGCACCCACAGGGCAGGGATCACCGTCTATTTTGTTCTAATGTTTTCCCAGACCCTAGATCAGAGCCTGTCACATAGTAGGCATCCAATAAGTATTTGTCCAATTTAACTGAAGAACCGTAATTGTACCCAAGGCACATTGTTTGCCCTGGAAAATCTACTGGAACTGATAGAAGGAAGGACCTGAATGAACACAGACGTCATCAGAGCAATGACGGACGAGTACTGTCCACCAAGACCAGTCTTCACCAGTAACACCATGTGGCAGGAAGAAGCAACAGCCATCAAGGGCGTTCTTGTGTCTTCTTGTGTCCTTGTGTTCTTGTGTCCTAGAAATAGAAGTGACCTTACTTGGACCACATCAGCCATAGAGGTTCCTGATCAACTGAGACATGAGATCTTCTCAATCAGACTTTAATAATCTAATTCAACTAATTTAAAAACTTAAAGTTTTCATTTCACATTCACTGGGATGCTCTCATTAAAAAATACACGCACGCAAGAAAGAAAATACCAAATGCTGATGAGGATGTGGAGAAACTGGAACCTTGTGCATTGCTAGTGGGACTATAAAATGGCATAGCCTCTATGGAAAACACAACGGCAGTCCCTCAAAAAACTTAAACATAGAGTTACCATAGAATCCAGCAGTTATACTTCTAGACATGTACCTGAAAGAATAGAAAGCAAGGACCCAAACAGATCTGTGTACGCCAATGTTCACAGCAGCATTATTCACAGTAGCCAAAAGGTCAGAGCAACCCAAGTGTCCATTAACAGATGAACTGATCAGCAAAATGTGGTATAAACAGACGACGGATGGTTCGGCCTTTTCTTGAAAGGAAATTCTGATCCATGCTACAATATGGATGAGTCTTGAAGATATTACGCTAAGTGAAATCATAAAAGGACAGACCCTGGGGTGAGTTTGCTTCTGCGAGGTGCCTGCAGGAGTCAGATCCCCAGAGCCAGAAAGAGAATGGCGGTTACTGGAAGGAGGGGGCGGGGAGAACCAGAAGCTCTTGTTGACTAGCGATGGCGCTTCAGTCTGAGACAGGGAAAGTTCTGGAAACAGAGAAGGGTGATGGTTACACAATAATGTGAATGGTACATACTTAATACCAGGAACTGCACACGTACAAGTGTTGAAACAGCAAATTTTGTTATGTAGGTTTTACCACAATAGAAAAAAATTATTTTTATAATTAAGAAAATTATTAAAAAATTTTTTTAATTAAGAAAATTATTTTTTCTTAAAAAGCAAAAAAAAAAAAAAAGAAGAAAATACAGAAAACAGATTAGTGTGACTCTGACTCCAAGGAGAGGTGCTTCAAAGCACCTAGCACAGGGGTGGGTATTGGCCACCTTCCCCATCCGACAGGGTGCCCATCAAGCTGCTGGCACCAACTACCTGTTATATTCCCCACTCACCATGGTGGGATCTAAGACTGGTTCATACTTCTTCTCAGGGTTCATTTAGAAGGACTCAAAGGGTCAGCACTTGTAGTTCACTGGTTAGGACGCCAGCTACATAGACCAGGGCTGGCAGGTTCGAACCTGATCCAGGCCTGCTAAACAACAATGACAACTGCAAAATAGCCAAGCGTTGTTGTGAGTGCCTGTAGTCCCAGCTACTTGGGAGGTTGAGGCAAGAGAATCGCTTAAGCCCAAGAGTTTGAGGTTGCTGTGAGCTGTGACATCACAGCGCTCTACCAAAGGCGACATAGTGAGACACTGTCTCAAAAAAAAAAAAATTAGGACTCTGAGCTCCCCAAACCCAAATTGCACATAGTAAATTTCTCCGTGAGGTTCCTGAAATGAGCAAAAATATGATTGTAAGTCTCCATGTCCCGCGCATTGGCCAACAAGCCTGTCTAGAGCAATTAGAATATTTGACACTCTGTTTACTATAGCTTAGGGCCCAGCCTCTGTAAAATTTGATGCTCACTTGTAGAAAACCAGTTAAGGGGCAAGTGATTTCCATCCAGTAGAGAAAACAATCCCCAAAGGTTATGGTTTTATTGTCCTAAAGGATATTAACCAATTTTGTATCTATTAATAATTGAGTATCTTATTCCATTGTTGTTTTTCATGTGAGTTTCTCAAATCCTACTTTGAACCACTGTGTTCAAAGATTCTCTCTTTGAGTTAAATAAATTTTGGTCACCTTCATGATGTATTGCATGAGAATTGTGTTTTTAATATTTTGAGAATTATGGGGCCAGGTGTGGTGGCTCATGCCTGTAATCCTAGCACTCTGGGAGGCCAGGGTGAGTGGATTCCCTGAGCTCACAGGTTGGAGACCAGCCCGAGCAAGAGCAGACCCCATCTCTGAAAAAACAGCCAGGTGTTGTGGCGGGTGCCTATAGTCCCCCCAGCTACTCAGGCCGAGGCAAGAGAATTGCTCCAGTCCAGGAGTTTGAGGTTGCTGTGAGCTATGACATCACAGCACTCTACCCAGGGGACAAAGTGAGACTCTGTCTCAAATAAAGAAGAATTGGGGAGGAGGAGGGGAGGGGAGGGGGGTGGATGGGTGGGATCACCTCTATGGTTTATCTTACAAGGGTACAAGTGAATCTTTCTAAAAGTAGAATATAGGCTCGGCGCCTATAGCTCAACCGGCTAAGGCGCCAGCCACGTACACCTAAGGTGGCGGGTTTGAATCCCCAGCCCGGACCCGCCAAACAACAATAACGGCTGCAACCAAAAAATAGCCGGGCATTGTGGCGGGCGCCTGTGGTCCCAGCTACTTGGGAGGCGGAGGCAGGAGACTCCCTTGAGCCCAGGAGTTGGAGGTTGCT